>JAKUCM010000980.1:0-39545 GCA_023374145.1 Lepidium sativum | reverse complement strand
GGTATAGTCATTTTACAAATCCTCAAGGTACTAGGAATCGAACATCTTACTTGCAGTAATAAGAGTGAAATTTAAAACCTACTAGGATAGTTGACAAAAAAAAAGAAGGAATAATTAAAGTCTCTGACCACCGCAATATGATGTTTAAGATCATTATAAGAGTAGCTGAAGTCTCTAGCCAACAGTGGTAATTTTAGCCATTCTATTTCCGCTCCATAGTCTTTTGGTCCGAATCAAACAACTGTTAAGTTGCTTTCAGATTCATTTTAATTATCAAAAGATATATGTTTGTGTTGGTCAAATTCCACTAATACAAGTGGCACTACTTCTTCTCTGCAAAATATTGAATAAAATATCTAACTAATTCTATTGATTAAAAAATTTGTTATGTTGATTAATTTGTTTTTTATTTTACAATCTATATGTAAATATGAAGTATTTCTATAGTTTCGATAAAAAAAAAACTGATTTATAATAGTAGCGGTAAAAGAAAAGGGACGCCTCTGTTAATACATGTAGAGTGTCTGATTTATAATTTCTGACATGTGTTTTTTGTTAATGACAAATTATATTGGGTCACAACTGGTTGGACCAATAGCCAAATTTCTACATAATATAGGCGGGGGACCCGATCCCTGATTATGCAAATGCGCTGCCTTATGTGGACTTACCGCCTGCCACTAGGCTAAGAGCCATTTGCTTTTCTGACATGGTTTTATGTTATTTGTTGTTGTGAAAAAAAAATCATAACAAAAGAAATAATATAAACAGCTAATTAATATATTAATCTAATAAAGTAAACAAATTGCAAATGCCATTTAGTCTAGTTGCAGGTGCTAAATCTACAAGAGGCATGTGCACTTACACATTCTGGGATCGAGTCCCCCGCTTACATTTGCAAGAATTTGACTAATGGACCGGTCATTTGTGGTCTATAGTTAACAAAAAAAAATGAAGTAAATAAATAAATAAATATTATAAAAGCTTATATAATGAGCGAAGAGTCTTGTATTTTCTTAACAAAGTCATCTGATAGAGAGCGCACGATAAACATCAAAGCGCAGAATCAGAGGAAACGACGAAAAAGAAGAAACAGTTTTATTTCTCCCGAGAAAAATAAAAGCTGAACGCAAAAGTAAAGTCTCTTGTCAATTTTGAGATTTTCAATTCCTCTTTCTGATTCAGTCTCCTGAAGATGATCGGTTCTTTGTTTGCTGTTTGATCTTCCAAGTGATCGTTGTTGTTTAGATTTTTTGATTTTTTTCCTCTTTGCTTTATGAACTGATTTTTGTTTTTTTGAAATTCTATGAACTTTAGTTTACTGTTTTGGCCCGATTTACTCCTTTGTGTTTATGCTAGATTCTGAAATTCTGATGTTTATTGATGAGTTTCTGTTTAGGGTTTTACGGAGCTTGTGGATTCTGGAACGTTTTAGCTTACTCTCTATGAAAAAAAACCTCTTAGGTTTTTTCTTAGCTGTGTTTATTTTTTGAGATTTAGAGTTCCTTCTGGAGTTGAGTTCATTTCACTGCAATTGTGTGTAGATGGTGCTAGAGAGACTGAGAAATTGTAGGAGAATCACATAAGGCTTAATCTCAACATCCTTGTCCCGGATTTCGAGAAGAGGATATTGGTATGTGAATTGTTGTATCTTGATTATTGAGAGTAGAGAGTAAATTTGGACAGTTCTGTTCTCTGGATTGTGGTTTTTATGAAGATGTTAAATGTAGTTGTCGTCGTTAATAGCATACTAAATCTGATCTTACATGTGTAGACGATAATAATCGTTTCAGTTTCTTGCGTATACTGTTTTGAAAATCAGAATGTAATCTGTTTTTTTGTTTCCTCACTTTTCTTGTAAGTAAGCTTAGATGAAGAGTCTTCGGATTTTGCAATTGTGATTAAAGAAAACAAGAAAAGAAGAAGAAAATGGGAGGTTGCTGTTGTTGTTCTTCACGAAGAGCTGATGTAGATAATGGACCTGCGTACTATTATGTTAGTGTGATGCTTCTTCAATTCCCCTAGTCCGTCTTTAATCCTGGTCTTGTTGTACCTTGAGACGTAAAAGGAGTTCATTAATGGCTTTGAGAATCATATAGGAATGAGTTTTCCATAATATGATTTGTTTTTCATTGTTAATCCTCCTTTTTCTTGCTTGTATATGCAGTACCCGAGGGCAACCGAAGAACGTGTGCCTCTATCTTCCGCTCATAACAGGACTTCCTCTGCAATCTCCTCTGGTGTTGTAGTAGTAGACACAAACTTAGAGACATCATCACCTGATGCTTATATACCACCACCACCACCTATTCCTTTTGATGTGGCAATTGGGGTTCCTCAGACGCCTGGAAATGGTGAAGAGACTACGTGTGTTGATATCAGGGAGGTTCCTGTGGAAACTGCTAACACTGAGTCTGCTCAAGAATCCATTGACGGCGTTCCAACCACATGCTCGTATAAAGAAACAGATTGCAAAGTCCAAACAGAGATTGATCTTGAGTCTGCTGAAGATATAGACCCGAAACTATCAAAAGACGTCTTTGTACCTATAGAGGAAGAGGAGGATTGTCCCATATGTTTGGAAGGTAAAGTGAATTGGTTAATTAAGACCTTGTCTATTTATATGAATGAGTTATTTAAGATGTTGTCTTTGTTTTTGATTCAAGAATATGATATCGAGAACCCGAAACTTCTAGCCAAATGTGATCACCATTTTCATCTTGCCTGCATTCTAGAATGGATGGAGAGAAGTGAAACCTGTCCCGTCTGTAACAAGGTTTGTCGAAAAGAATGATCTCTAATGAACCTCCCAATTCGACATGTTTCTGGATCCAACATATTCGTTTTACTTCCTGGAAAGTGTCTCAGAGGATCTACTATTTGCTATGCAGGAAATGGTATTTGACTCTCCCCTCGACTAGCACCCGGCAAGTACTGCAGCTTAGAGCTTTGGATTCTGAATCTGGACATAGAATTTGAAGAAAACGAGAAGAAACTTAAAGAAAAGGAAAATGGTAAAAATATAGCACTAATAGAATCTCGTCCATTCACAAAAGTTGCTGTTTGGCAACATATCAATGTTTGATACACAAATGTTTGTACAGACGTTTTATGTCGTCTACAAATAGGAGATTAAGAATTAGATTTTCACTTCTGTGATTTTTTTGTTTCCACAAGACAACAAAAATTGAAAAATTTCCTTGTATATTTTCTATTTTGATTTATTTTCAATTTCCTTGTAAATTGAAAATGTTTCTAGTATTTTTTCTCACACATTTGAAAGATTGAATGTTTGATTATTGCTACTTGTTTAATTATATAAGTAAAAGTTATCGATACTTGTCTTAGTTACGTGTAGAAGCATTACTGTTTTGGTTAATAACATTTGTCAAAAATAATTTTAAATTTGTTTGGGAGAAAAATAATACTATTCTTACAAATGTAATGAAACCAATTTTGTCTAACAAGCATTCCTATTCTATTCGTGTCACCGCTTCATTATGAAATATATGTCTTATCAATTTATATATTATATTTATATCAATGTTTTAGTTTTTATTATTTTCAAATAATATATTTACTTTAAAGTATTTGCACACACATTTAAGTTTTACATTTAAAATATAATTGTAGTATATATATATATATATATTTCAGAAAATAAATCTATTTTAATATCAGGTAATCTTTTTATGTATATATCTATCATAAATGTGTTTTTACAAAAACTATTAACAGTCTATTAATTAAGAAAGAAGAAAAAAATAGTTAGTGATTTAATGTAATTGAGACAAGAGTTTTCATTACATCATTGGTATAAGTGAAAATAAATATAAAATAAAAGAAATACGAAAATCATCTTTTCTCTCTCACACATTTTTCTTCATCTCCACTCGAATCCGGAAGAACAACAAAGAAACACACAGAAAATCAGAGAAAACAAGCCGACCAAGAAAACAAAAAAATGTCTTCACCAAGCAAACGCAGAGAAATGGATATGATGAAGCTGTAATCATGTTTAAATTTTTATTAAAACTTTTGATTTTGGTGACAGTTTCTTCAATCTGTTTTTGATTTGCCTTTATTTTCTATTGATTTGATCTTAATTTCAGGATGATGAGCGATTATAAAGTGGAGACGATTAACGATGGCATGCAAGAATTCTATGTTGAATTCAATGGACCCAAAGACAGTAAGATTGTGAAACAAAAATAATCATCAATTTAATTATCTGTATTTTTGATTCACTCAGTCTGAGAATAATCCCCAAATTTATTCAATTGTTCTCTTAATCAAACACTCCTGCTTTTGATTCTGTTACTTGTAAATGATGATGATAGGGTTTTGCAAGTGTTAATGGTTTCTTAGATTTTGTTCATATTGATGTAAAAATTGCGAAACTATTATCAATCCGTGTCGGTGGGATGGTGAATTCGGGATCTAGAAACATGAGTTGGGTTTTGATTCTAGTGCGTGTGGTTACTTAGTTACTTAGGTTATGGTCTGTGTGGATTGGCCAAGTTCTTATACTTACTGCTGTTGCCAAAACTATTTCTCTTTGTTGTTTTTATGTTCTTGTGGACATTTTTTTGGTTAGGTCTCTATCAAGGAGGTGTCTGGAAGATAAGAGTTGAGCTTCCAGATGCTTATCCTTACAAATCTCCATCTGTTGGTTTCATTACTAAGATTTATCACCCAAATGTTGATGAACTGTGAGTTTTTTAATCTACTTAGTAGATGTTTCAGATAACTTTATGGACACATGCCTTCCTTCTGTATCTTTATATTTGGCTCTTGTGTTATGCAGGTCGGGTTCTGTTTGTCTAGATGTGATTAACCAGACTTGGAGTCCTATGTTTGGTATGGACTAAAAAGCCAACCAAATCATTTGTTGTTGATTTTGGAAATCTGAATTAAAAACTGATTGTTGTTGTTTTGGATATGTTTATTTGTTTCAGACCTTGTGAATGTGTTTGAGACATTTCTTCCTCAGCTTCTTTTGTATCCAAACCCATCAGATCCATTGAATGGAGAAGCTGCTGCATTGATGATGCGTGATCGCCCTGCTTATGAACAGCGAGTTAAAGGTAATTCGAATCAGTTTCTCATGTTATGAGATATATCAAGATTCTGAAAACCCAAGATTTTCCTGTTCTTAACTTGTGCATTCTTGAGATTACCCTTCTTAATGCTAGATGTTCCTTTAGATCGACTTGTGTTTTGTTTTGTTCTTAATGGGCTTTAGATTACATTGGTTGATGTTAGAACTGAATTTTCAAAGTTTCTACGTAACTAATTATGAAGATAAAGTTTCTGATCATTGTACAGTTTAGGACTATTTTGTTCTACTTAACCAAAGAGGTAAATACCAATCTGTAGCTGGTGTCAGATTTTGAACATTTGAAGAAGTTTAATGGGTCATTTTGCTCCTTTGATGTTTAGCATTGTTTGGTCTGTGGTTTCAGAATACTTAGAGAAGTATGCAAAACCAGGAGAAGGTTCAGAAGATAAGTCTAGTGATGAAGAACTAAGCGAAGATGAATTTGGTTCTGATGATGATGAAGATGATGATGATGTTGCAATTGCAGGCAAACCAGATCCTTAAACCGGCTTTGGTTGTAGTGACTTTTTTTTATGTATATTGATCAATGATATTTTTATGCTTATAACTGAACTGTGAAATCTACGTCTCTCTTTGTGTTTGATCACCAAAAACTGTTTAATTTACTAAACCGGATATTTGTGTACATTACTAGACCGAACTGAATTTAGTCTTTCCAATTTCAAATAAGTGGTTCATACCGGTTTAGACCGTTTGTTGCGACTAATTGTTTTTAATTGTCTGTTTGTTGTTGTTATGACAAGACATGTCTACCAAATGTGTCCAAAATGAATATATCATTGATTAAGCTTATGTCCCAAATTAGTTTTGCCACAAAACTAAAACTGAAATCGATTCGAATTAAAAAGAGTTGAAACGCTAAAGTTTTAAATCTATGTATCTAGAAAAATAAAATTAATAATCGAACATATATTTAAAAACTTTTAGTAGATTTTTTTTATTAAATGTTTTTCAATTTTGCATTTTATAATAATTTGGATGAAAATACCGAATCTGAAGTTAATATATATTCAAACTGAAGGAAACCTAATCTAAAAAATAAATATATTCTATGAATAGTAAATCAATAGAACGGAGAATCTAAAAACTTGACCTGATTTTGACATTTATATGCAAAATCGTTGACTTCCTAGAAGACCGAAGAGTTTAGTTTACTAAAGAGTTTAACTAAAAGAATCTGAATGTGTTTTGTTTAGTGATAAGCTCCGATGAGTTTTGCAAGCATCCCTCATGAATCCAATGTTGTCTCCATCAACGTTGGAGGAAGAATCTTCCAGACGACGAAACAAACCTTAACTTTAGCTGGCTCCGATTCGCTTTTCTCTCGACTCGCCACTGACTCGACTCGTTTCGTCGATCGAGATCCCGATTTGTTTTCCATTCTTCTTTACATCCTCCGTACCGGAAACCTACCTGGGAGATCACGCGCCTTTGATATTCGAGATTTAATCGATGAATCTAGGTATTACGGGATCGAGTCTTTCCTTATTGATTCTCTCTCGAATTCGTCGCAGTTTGAGCCGTTCGATCTCCGTAGATCCCGGATTCTTCCGTTGAACGGTCGAGATTCTCCGTCGACGATCGCGCCGACGGCTAACGGCGGAGGCCTCCACGTGGCTCACGGTAGCAAAATCACTTCGTTTGATTGGTCGTTGAGGCAAAAATCGACGGTGTTGACGAATTTCTCCGCCGTGGATTCACTTTTAGAGATCTCTCCTGGAGTTTTAGCAGCCGGAGCCACCGATTTTCCAGGTTTGCAAATCATTGATCTTCAAAACGATGGACTCGTTCGTACAACTCTGAATTGGGAAAATGTTAATAAGTCTAGCTCAACGGTTCAAGCCATAGGCTCTTCTCCTGAGTTTCTATTCACTAGCTTCGAATCTAGTAGAAGGAATTCGAATTCGATTATGGTGTATGATCTTTCTAGCTTGTTACCTGTGTCTGAGATCGACCATTGTGATATTTATGGCCCTGATATTGATTCTGCGATTCCATCGAGTAAGTTGAGATGGATTGAGAGTTGTAATTTGTTGATGGTTTCTGGTTCTCATACTAGCCCATCTGGTGTTCATGGTCACATCAGGTTTTGGGACGTTAGGTCTAGGAATATGGTTTGGGAGATTAAGGAGACACAAGATTGTTTCTCTGATGTTACTGTCTCGGATAATCTCTCGGCAGTTTTCAAGGTTGGTGTGAGTTCAGGGGAAGTTTTCTACACTGATTTGAAGAGTTTAGGATCTAAGGATTCATGGGTTTGTCTTGGGGATGAGAAGAAGAGAAGCTTGAATGATAGAAGAGAAGGAGTTGGCTGTAAGATAGAGAGCTATGAGAATCATGTGTTTTGTAGTAAAGGAAGTGAGATCGAGCTGTGGTCTGAAGTGATCATGAGTTTGATAGGGAATGCAAGCCGAGATGTAACAGAAGATAGGGTTTTTAGGAAGAACTCGTTTGGAAAATTAGCTGATTCAGTAGAAAACAAGATAACTGGATTAGCGTTTGGAGGTAACAGAATGTTTGTGACTCGAAAGGATCAGCAGTCTATTGAGGTTTGGCAAAGTCCTAGTCGTGGAATATTGATCTAATGAGCAAACCAAGCATTTTCAAGGCGACCAACGACTTGCATTTGTCTTACAGAAGAATGAATCAAGCTCTTATTTCTGATAATAAGGACTTACATGGATCACACCGCGACTGTGAAGGATATTTTCATTCTAGCGACAGGAACTTATACATTTACTTGCAGAGAACGGAAAAGGACCATCCTTGGGGAAGAATCAGATTGCGGAAATACCTTTTCGATTCAAATAATGAGTTACAGATGATATTAAAATTAGGGAGAACAATGATTTGTATTTTATATGAAGAAAATAAAGATTGTCAATATATATTTTCCTACTAAAATATTTGGATATCATAAAGGAGCATGTCGTTCCACTTATCTCTGGAACAGGCGTTTATCTACCAGAGCTAGTTCTGTAATCGGAGGGGCCATTATAACCGTTTCTGAGTTCAGCTTCAGGAAATCTGTTACCAGAATATCTTATGGCTCCACCAGCCATTGTCAGACCTCCAAACATGTTGTTATTGTCTCTCTGCTGTAAGGAAGTTGCAGGATTCACTTGTGCTGGAAAATTGTAACCTCCTGCTATCAGATTAGGCTGGAAAGCTGGCGGAAAATCAGATAAGTAACCATTGTTGTCACACAGAAGATTCCCAAATTCTTGTCTTCCTATGACTCCTGTCTGAAATTCAGAAAGATTGGGACTCTGAGCTACTGGTTGTCTCATCTGATTGATATTACCAGTTAAAGAATTGATCCCTTGGCTTGGAGAAGTAAACAACGGAGAAGGTACTGGGAAATTCTGCAACAACGATGATGAAGGCAGATTTGGGTAAATTGAAGAAGGTACTGGATAACTCTGCAGTGACGATGATGAATACTGCTGAGGCACATAAGGTGTTATAGCGTAATGATCTTTCTGCGTTTCAGGTCCTATGTTCTCCACCATTACTGATTTGTTCTTGTAGGTATTAGTCTCTTTCTTTTGTTTCTTACTCAGATTTGGAGCTTGAATGGCCAAAACAATGCTTTTCTGACTCTTCACAGTCTCATTCTTCAAATCTTCCATCTCTGTTTGTGCAACAAACGCTTCTTGATCTTGTTTCTGTTGCTGAAAGTAGTTTCTTTCTAAATCGTTTTGACCACTTTTAAGAAACATTTCCAATGTTCCAGCATTGCAATCAAGATCTTGTCCGGTTTGGGTAATCTCTAAACATGTCTCTTTAGTTGTGTTCATTTCTTGACCGGTATTGTCAGGTTTGCTCTGTTTTTCACTCTCCTTCTTCTCCTCTTCTTCCTTCTTTATCATCTTCTCCTCTTCTATCTGCTTCTTCGTCCTCCTCTTCACAGGTTTCTGCGCTGCTATTGTACCAACAGCTCTCTTTGTGAGAGGCGGCCGAGATGGAGCATTCTGATTCGATGATCCATACAATTCAGTCTTCATCCAATCCATCAAACTCTCTCTAGAAGCCGTAAGATCATCAACCAACGTCTGCATAAACGTTCCAACACCATCCATTATCGTTTCCTCTTTCTTCGTATTCTCCTCCACACAAACAGGTTTCGGTTTCCTTCCTCTTCTTTGCTTAGGTTTCTCAGGTTTAGTGTCATCTTTCTTGCTCCTCCTTTTCCTAGTCTTCACAGGTTGTTCTTTAGGCACAGCTCTTGTTCCATCATCTATCTGATTCGAATGTGGAACCAGATTCGGGTTGTGAATGATAGGGTCGTGGTTCGGTTTTGAATCTGGATCATCTCTTGAAGAATCATCAAAGCTGTTCTCTTTCCTTCTGAAATCCCATTTCTCACTGAATCTTGCCTCATCTCCCATTCTTAATTCAATCTTTCTTCACTCTTTTACAGTTTGCAACTCTCTTTCAAAGATATTTCAGACAGCTACAACAACAACAAAATAAACACAGAGAGATAGTTAAATATAAACAACACGAGTCTGTTTGTAATGGATCGAACTGGATTAAGATTATTGTAAAAAGAAGAAGAAACTATTGTGAACTGTATTTTCAGGTACTAATAAGAAGTATACACATAGATGGGATTAATTTCAGACTCTTCTAAAAAGAAAAAGTAATGAAATAGATCTAAGAAATAATAAAATGTCAAATATACACAAACATGTAAATGCAAGTTCTTACCGGAGAGCAGAATTTTCAGGCCACAAGCTTCACCATCTTCACCATTTTATATCTCTCTTTTGTTATCTCTCACTGTGAATAAAATACAAATATACATAGACATATATCTTTAAATGCATGTTGACAGTTTTGCATATTTAATGGAAAGAAATTATGTTCTTGTCTCAAAATATATTTTCCATTATTGGTATATTTTATTTGGGATGAGCTATTTGTGGTATAAAATATACCTAGTCACTGATTTTGGTTTTAACTTCTAGAATAATTATATTTTAAATATTTTAATTTTTTAATGTAGATTTTATTTCTTAATAACCAATTTTACCCATTCTACTCATTTTCTTCTATAATTTTATCACTTACACAAACTACACAGTACAATTTAATATTCACCCTTGAATGATTGAGATTCGAATTTTTATAATACTGTTTTGATATTATTATTTCAGTAAACGTGTTACATGTATGAATACTTTGCTTTGCCCCACACACACATCTAGTCTATAATAAAAAAGGTAAGCTATTGAGACTATAACCTTAAAAACATTTTATACACATAAACCCTAATACTAAGGATACTTTTTCCAATATAACCACAAACTTTAGAGCCTCAAAGTCGACTTTCAGGAAATTCTGGTGCAATATGACATTATTATTATTATCATCATGTTCTCCTATTATACTTGGTGTTATTATTTATTAATGCATATCTAGAGAGGTAACTATTTAGTAAATTTTGTTTTTAAATGTAAGTAATGAAACATTGTTGTTGTGTCTGTGTATATTTATCTAGAGAGGTAGTTGCAGGCAAATTGTTGCCGTCAGTGTAAGATAAAATCAGGGGAGAAGATGTGAGTTTCATACCAGTAGTTTTACTTCCGATTTGTTTACAAATTTTTTTATAACTTTTTTATTATTTTTGTCAAATATATTTATTTGTATTTTAAATTATAAAAATTTATGTATTAGTTTTAAAGGATTCAGTTATAGTATATGTAAAATAATAAATAATAATTTCTCACTAATTCCTTATTTTATAGCATTGAATAATAATATTATATCTATTTAAAAAGAGAAAGTTAAATAATAATACAAAAATATATATTATATCAATTATATGATAATATATGAAGAAAGATGGTTTTGATCAATCCCTAAGAATAAGATATAAATATCCTGTAATTTTTTTTAAAGTATAATATGACTTCTTGACAAAAAAAGAGTATAGTATGACTACTATTATATTTTACAATACATTCCATATTTATTTACTAGGATGTTTTTTTCTTGTCAACGGCAAATTATGTTGGGCCACAACTGACTGGTTCAGTAGCCAAATTTCTTCATAATGTAGGCGGGGGACTCGATCCCTGGTTGTGCAAATGAGCTGCCTTATGTGGACTTACCGCCTGCCACTAGGTTAAAAGCCATTTACTACTAGGATGTTTTTAAAAACAGTATATTAATTTATTTTAAATATATTAAAAATTAATAAATGTAAAATAAATTTTAAATACAAGTTTAAATACTTAAACGAATCTATGACACAAAATTGTCTAAATGAATACATGTCCAAAAATTTAAATGAATGCATGTCTAAAAATCTAAATGAATATAGATATAAAAATCTAAATGAATACGGATGTAAAATCTTAAATGAATATGAGTTTAATACTATATATTTATATTATTATCATTTAGTGATATAATTTATCGTTTTTTTGTTTTTATGTATACTTACAATTTGGGACATATGATATAATATTAACAAATTTATTGATCAATAATTTTGGCTATAATTTAAGTTTATTATAACTAACTCATAATATTTGGTTTATCATAAATAATATCCCTAATCCATTTTAAAAAATATGATTCATATTTGCCTAAATGAGCACATGTCTAAAATCTAAATGAAAATATATCTAAGAATCTAAACAAAAAGGGGTTTAAAACCCTAAATGAGTACAAGCTAAAAACTTAAATGAAAACGAGTTTAAAAATTTTAATGAACATGACAAAAAACTAACTGACTAAATTTGAAAAGTCTATATCAAAAATAATAACACATCCACAGCTAAATAAACAAAGATAGAAAAATAGTTTTCGGGTACAACATCGATCATCATTATAAAAGTGTATATAATATATATATATATATAATTAATAAATTTACATATACAAATCAAAGTATAAGTATGACATTAAACAAAAATAGAAAACACATATCACATATAAATATTATACATATATAAAAGTAAATACAAATGTATATTGATTTTTGACAAAACATACCCGTGCAAGAATGATAATGAGGAATGTGTTTGGTCTAGATCATCTACATGATCAACAAGAATCAGTGTTCAAAAATCGGGTTAGGCGGACACAATCCGATTAGATCTTAGTCTAATTGGATGAACTAGGCTATCATTGTAGCTAAACGGTTAAACGGCAATTAGGAGGTTTAAGCGGCCATATTTTTTGAGTTTTTAAAATAAAATAAATATTATCAGAAATAATAATTTGTTTTTTATGAGTTTAACTTTGAAAGAATGTTTTAAAATAAATGATTGTTTGTTTTCTAATTATTAATTTTAAATGATACGATTTATACTATTTGATACATTTATATCATATAATGAATTTATTATGTATACAATATAATTTTTTTTAAAACCGTCTAAACTGCCTAGGAATCGCTTATGCCCTGACTACTTTTTTAGGCGCTAGACGGTATCCATCTGCCTAGCATTTTTTCGAACACTAACAATGATAAGCACTCTTTAATTGGTTTAAATGGAGTTGATTTTACAAATACGACTTGGAATCACAGTCAGCATAATCCATTAAGCTCTTACAACTTCTCTTGAGGTTCCTCATAAAACATTAAAGTTGAAATCCTCTCAAAACTTGATGTGATCATAAACACGTTTGTACCAGGGAAGTTCGCGCCCGAAGATGTTGTACCCAGGGAGCTCACGCCCGAAGAACTTGCATCCGAGGAGTTCGCACGCGAGAAACTTGCATCCGAGAAACTTGCGCCCAAGACATTTGCACCCGAGTAGTTCGCGCCCCAGAAGTTTGCACCCGAAGAGTTTGCACCCGAAGAGATTCGCGCCCCAGAATTTTTCACCCGAGGAGTTTGCACCCAAAGAGATTCTTGAAGATACCTGCCACTTGGAAATTCCCTCCGGACCAATGACCAGATTGTAGACCAGAATGTTCAACAAAAATCTCCATCTACTCCTTAGAGAAATAGAAAGCAGCCTTGAGCCAAACACTTGCTTAACTTCCCTCCTTGGATTTTTTTCGCTTTGGGTTTTATCCGGGCTGTTTTTAATGAGGCATGCATGCTCACTTTTACCTTTATCCTCTTTGTCCGACATTGCTACTTTTCGTGCAAATTTACTTTTATCAGTTTATCGGCGCACGTGTTTGCTTTTCAACTATGTGTGCTTACTTTTTGCACATACGCTTACTTTTCATTTATTTCTCTCAAAAGTTGTGTAATGGAATGTGAAGGGGTATGTCTTTCACGCTCCTTCTATTTAAGGATTTCGATCCTTCATAAGAAATCATCAAACATTTTATCCAAACCCTCTCTTATACTCATTTGATCTGAGAAGTATAACATCTTCTCAACTCTTTCTCTTTTTAGTGTGTCATATCTAAGGCGAGTTCGAGCATCGTAGTCAAGGAGCCTTCCAGCACTCCTCGAAGTACACTTCAATCCATTATCCTCAACTCCATCTCTATCTCGTTCATCTCGTTATAATCCGCTGCATCTGACTTCATCTTTCTGTCAATTCCCCCGAAACTATGACGTTGTGCGTTCTCGGGAATCAAATCCTACCTAGGATCATATCAAGTGGTATCAGAGCCACTTCATCATCAGGTTTTATCAATTCAACTTGTCATCTACTTTTTTCATTCTTTTCGTTCATCTTCGATTTTTCGAAACCGCAACTTTCCAGAACACGAATCTGTTTTAAAAACTTTATCATAAATCGAGTGTTTGTTCAAAAATTGTGAAATTAAGTTATTCTGAAACGAATTTGAGTCTAGTTATTTTCAAAACTAAATCTGGAATTTTTGAACAAGTCATACTATTTAATCACAATTGATTAGCTTTCCATGTTAAAGCTGGTTAACTACTTACTTGTTAAATTGTGAAATTAACTTCTTTCCTAGATTTGTCTTTTCATCTTCCAATACCTACTTACTTGTTAAATCTTTGTGTCTTTTCAGGTACCATGGTGAGCTCGGAAGAGGAAACGTCGTCAGCTGCAAGCGTAGCCAATGAGCAGAGGATGATCGCTTCTATTACCAAAGCTATGATTGAAATCCTTAAGGGACAACTCGCGGCATCTAAATCCTCCAGCTGCAATGCCCAATATCCCTAACCTACCTATGGCCCCACAACTGGATGATCGTAGAAGTGAGAGGTCGGACCGAGAATACTATACCAACACTACATCTCACAACAATCGACGAAGACAAATCAGAGATCGACCTCCGCAACGAGAATATTCTAAAGCCAAAATGCCAGAGTTTCGTGGAATGAAAAATCCCAAAGTTTACCTAAAGTGGGAGCAAAAGGTCGAGATTCTTTTCAACTATGGCGATGTTCTTGCGGAAGACCAAATTAGGAACATGGTGACTGAGTTTAGTGACTACGCATTACGTTGGTGGGATCAGCTTGTAACCACACGGTTACGGATCACGAAGAACCAATAGAGACATGGAATCAACTCAAGACTTTGATGAGGAAACGGTTTGTGCCAAGCTACTATCTACGGGAGCTTCATCAACGTCTAAGAACTTTGGTTCAAGGATCTAGTTCGGTGGAAGACTATTGCCAAGAGTTGGAGACCTTGTTAATAAGGGATAATGTGCATGAAGAAGGAGAAGCACTTATATCTCAATTCATTGGAGGAATCAACTGCAATATTCAAGATCATTTGGAGTTACAACATGTTTTGGAAATTGAAGAAGTGCTACATCTGGTCGTGAAGCTCGAACATCAACTCAAGAAGAAGAACAACCCCCATACCAGTTACAGCAACTGCCGAGGCCATTCCGCCCCAAATAAGCCAAGTTACCCAAAGGAAGAAAGGCATGAGTTCCAAAAGGATCCTAAGTCTCTCGGCAAGCCAAAGCTACCAAACCCGACTATAAAGGAAAGGCCAAAGTAACCACTCGAAAAAGGGATGTCTGATGTTTCCGGTTCCAAGGTATTGGACATTATGCTTCAGAACTCTAACAAGAGGGTTATAATTTTTCGTGACAACGGGGAGATTGAGTCCAAAGATGTTGTATCCGAAAGCGAGTCCCTAGATGACAGAATCGAGAACCCTCCTCGTGGAAAACTACTAGTAACAAGAAGAATCCTAAGCGTCATGAGTAAACCCGAAGAGCAAATCTAGCGGGAAAATCTGTTTCATACAAGGTGCGTAATTAATGATAAGATTTATAGTTTGATTATTGATGGAGGAAGTTGTACCAATGCTGCAAGAAAAATGATGATTGAGAAGCTCGGTCTGCATATCCTTGCACACCCGCGACCCTACTCACTCAATTGGCTCAATGAGACCGGCGAGATACAAGTCAAAGAGCAAGTCAAAGTGGCATTCGCAATTGGTAAGTACAAAGACGAACTTACCTTAGATATTTTACCTATGGATGCTAGTCACATATTCTTTGGTCGACCTTGGCAATCCGACCGGAGAGTTCTCCACAATGGCTATACCAACCAATACATCTTTGAGCATCTTGGCCAAAAGACCACCCTTCTCCCAGTGACACCTCAAGAAGTGTACCAAGATCAGTTCAACATGAAGAAGAGTCGAATCCAAAAAAATGATCCAGCCGAAACCCAATCTAAGAAAAAAGAGAAGAAAAAATGTATTTTTCTCTTTATTTTCAAAGAAACTTTATCTTGCATAACTAATCCCGAACCGGTTTTGCCGAGGATAATCAAATTTGTTTTGCAGGAATTTGAGGATGTCTTTACCAAAGTTAATCCAGTGGGATTACCTTCGATTCATGGTATCGAACATCAACTCAATTTTGTCCCGGGAGCCACTCTTCCCAATCGACCAGCCTATCGAACCAACCTGGTAGAGACAAAGGAGCTGGAAAACCAAGTCAATGAACTAATGGCCGAATGAAATATCCGCAAAAGCCTAAGCCCATGTGCCGTTCTAGTCTTGTGTGTTCTCAAGAAAGACGGAAAGTAGCGCATGTACATTGACTGTCGGGCAATCAACAACATAACGGTTAAGTATTGCCACCCTATCCCTAGACTTGATGATATGTTAGATGAATTACATGGGTCTAGTATGTTCTCTAAAATAGATCTTAAAAGTGGTTATCACCAAATTCGAATGGAGGAAGGTGATGGATGGAAAACCGCTTTTAAAACTAAACAAGCGTTATATGAGTGGTCAGTCATGCCTTTTGGATTAACCAATGCACCTAGTACCTTCATGCGTTTAATGAATCATATTCCTAGGAAGCATATAGGTGTCTTTGTGGTTGTTTACTTTGACGATATCTTGATCTATAGCAAAACCCTTGAAGAGCATCACACATCTTAAGACGGTTTTAGAATTACTCTGAAAAGACAAAATTTATGCCAATTTCACAAAATGCACTCTTTGTATGGATAACCTTGTGTTTCTATGTAAGTGCATATGTTATCAAGGTGGATGAGAAAAAAGTGAAGGCAATCCAAGATTGGCCAAATCCAAAAAACGTGAGCGAAGAAGAGAGCTTCCATGGGTTAGCAGGATTTTACAGAAGGTTCGTCAAGGACTTTAGCACAATCGCAGCCCCACTCACGGAAGTAATCAAGAAAGACATAGGATTTAAGTGGGAAAAAACTCAAGAAAACGCTTTCAACACCTTGAAAGAAAGGCTCACCAATTCTCCGGTTTTAATTTTGCCTAACTTCTTAAAAACTTTTGAGATTGAATGTGGTGCCTCCGGGTTAGGTATCAGTGTTGTGCTAATGCAAGATCCAAAGCTCATTGCTTTCTTTAGCGAGAAGGTGGGAGGAGCTACCCTTAATTACCCAATGTACGATAAGGAACTATACGCCCTGGTTCTAGCTCTACAAACATGGTAGCATTACCTCTAGCCAAAAGAGTTCTTAATTCACACTGATCATGAGTCATTAAAGCACCTCAAGAGCCAACATAAACTCAACAAATGACACGCCCGATGAGTTGAGTTCATCAAAACTTTTCCCTATGTCATTAAATACAAGAAATGTAAGGAAAATGTTGTAGCTGATGCATATCCTGAAGGTACACACTCCTTAACTCATTAGGAGCACGATTGTTAGGATTTGAGCAAATTAAGGAATTATATGCTAAGGATCCAGACTTTGGTACAATCTTTAAAGCTTGCGAGAAATTCGCTTTTGGAAGATATTATCAAATTGATGGGTATCTGTTTTATGCGAATAGACGTACAAGGTTATACAAGACCATTTCTATTGGCCTCATATGAAACGGGATATGGAGAAGCTTTGTGAGCGGTGCGTTACTTGTAAGCAAGCAAAATCTACAATTGAACCCCACAATTTGTATACCCCTTAACCTATTCCTTCACACCCTTGGATTGGCATTTCGATGGATTTTGTTGTGGGATTGCCGAGGAGTAGGGATGGTAAGGATTCAATTTTGTGGTTGTCGATAGATTCCCGAAAACGGCTCATTTTATTCAGTGTCATAAAACTGATGATGCATCTCATATAGCCAAGTTGTTCTTTAAGTAAGTTGTTCGTTTGCATGACATGCCTAGAACCATAGTCTCATATCGATACTAAATTTCTTAGCTATTTTTGGAAGACGTTGTGGTCAAAGCTATGGACTAGATTGCTTTTCTCTACTACTTGCCATCCTCAAACTGACGGCCAAACTGAAGTTGTTAATCAAACCTTGTCCATATTATTGCGTGTAATCATTAAAAAGAACCTTAGGACTTGGGAGGAATACTTGCCACATTTAGAATTTGCATATAATCATTTAGTGCATTCGGCCACCATTATTTTCTCCTTTTGAAATTGTTTATGAGTTTAATCCTTTATCATCTTTGGATCTAATGCCTTTATCTTTGAGTGAAAGGATAAGTCTAGATGGCAAAAAGAAAGCCGAACTAGTGAAGCATGTTCATGAGAAGGCCAAAGCAATCATCGAAGCAAAGACTAAGCTCTATGCAAAGCACGCGAACAAAGGACGAAAGGAGATCATTTTCAATGAGGGAGATCAAGTGTGGATCCATCTTCGAAAAGAGAGATTCCCAAACGAAAGGAAGTCCAAATTAATGCCGAGGATTGATGGACCTTTCAAAGTTCTTAGGCGGATCAACAACTCTTACCAACTCGATCTACAAGGGAAGTATGATGTAAGTGGAAGTTTTAATGTTTCTGACTTAATTCCTTTTTGTGTAGATGATCCATATTTGATGTCAAATCCTTTTCAAGTGGGAGAGGATAATGTTATCATAAACACGCTTGTACCCGGGGAGTTCGCGCCCGAAGATATTGTACCCAGGGAGCTCGCGCCCGAATAACTTGCACCCGAGGAGTACGCACCCGAGGAACTTGCGCCCAAGACACTTGCACCCGAGGAGTTCGCGCCCCAGAAGTTTGCACTCGAGGAGTTTGCACCCGAAAAGGTTCTTGAAGATACCCGCCACTTGGAAATTCCCTCCATACCAATGACCAAATCGTGGACCAGAATGTTCAACAAAAATCTATGTCTGCATTGGTTGTGTTTCAAGTGTCTTAAGGGTCGGCAAAGAGAGGTGATGCGAACATGTACTCTTTTCCCTCTGTGGATTTTTTCCTTTTGGGTTTTTTCCCAGGACGGTTTTTAATGAGGCATGCGCGCTCACTTTTACCTTTATCCTCTTTGTCCGACATTGCTACTTTTCATGCGCATTTACTTTATTTCAGTTTATCGGCGCACATGTTTGCTTTTCAACTTTATGCATGTGTGCTTACTTTTTGCACATGCGCTTACTTTCCATTTAATTCTTTGAAAAGTTGTGTAATGGAATGTGAAGGGTATGTCCTTCACACTCCTTCTATTTAAGGATTTCGATCCTTCATAAGGAATCATCAAACATTTTATCCAAACCTTCTCTTGTACTCGTTTGATCTGAGAAGTATAACATCTCAATTCTTTCTCTTCTTAGTGTGTCATATGTAAGGCGAGTTCGAGCATCGTAGTCAAGAAGCCTTCCATCACTCCTCGAAGTACACTTCAATCTATTATTCCCAACTCCATCTCTATCTCGTTCATTTCATCTCGTTATAATCCGCTGCATCTGACTTCATATTTCCGTCAATCCCCCTGAACTTGTGACGTTGTGCGTTCTCGGGAATCAAATCCTACCTAGGATCATATCAAAACTCCTTGAACGTGTAACATTGAGTGTCTCTGAAACATCTGTAGCAATCTTTTGGATCATCTGTGCCTCATTATCCCTTCCAAAATCAAAAACAAACAAATGGGGTTGGTGAGTCTAAACTACAGAAATTTGAAGCATTGCTTAAGAAATAATAAAAGCATTCTACTTATTATTATTGAACCAAAAGAAACAACAAACCAGTTTCGAGAGATTTCTCCGGCAATGTTTGCGACATCAGTCAAAGCTTTTCTCCATTTCTGCTTCACCTCCTCTGTTCTTCCTTCACAAGTATTCTCAAAGACCATTCCGAAACCATACTTCTGATTCCGAACATCAGATGGATCTACTTCGTAAAAGATGGTCATCACAATCTGCCCAAAAGCCTCTTTACATTTGAAAGTTTCAACCAATTCATCTAAACACCAACTTGAAGATGCGTAATTCTTAGAAAGCACAACGATAGAGACTATGGATTCTTTAATCGCTTGAACGAGCTCAGGTCCGATGGTATGGCCTCTCTTGATCTTATTATCATTGAACGTCCTGATTCCTTTGCTTGCAAAATGAAAGTGTAAATGACTGAGAAACCCTCTACGGACATCTGAGCCGTGGAAATTCGGAAAGACATCGTAACTGCTTACAGGAGTCGAAGAAGAAGAAGAATTAGGAACAGCCATGAGAGATCAAAATGCTTAAAGAAAGTATTGCAAAATGGTTATGGTATCAAAAAGATTTAATATATTGAAGCAAAACGCATGAAGAGAAGAGATAGTGTGAAGTAATTGGAACGTAACTGTCATGAGAAATAATACAAATAGAAGAGAAATGTCAACGACTCGTTAGATTGGAATTTGTATTTGTAAAGTCTGCCAATTTTATAATTGTGAAATGAGACAAGTGGGAAGAACAAGACGAATTTGATTGATTCAAACCACTTTCCAATTGAATATTTTGGTCTTGGTCTTTTCGTGATTACTATAGACTGAAAAATTTAAATAAACAAAATTAATCATATAAATATAATATAAGATAATGCTAACTAGACTAAAAATAAAATAAATTAATAAAATGTTAAATTATATATTAATTTTTGTGTGTTAATAATCAAAATAGTATATTTCAATTTTTTTAAAATTTCTTAGATTGTATATTAAAAACTATTTAATTTTCTTTATTTATTTATCAGTTGATATATATATATATATATTAAAATTAAATATGAATATTTATATACTATAATTAGTAATAACTACCAAATTTTAATCCCATTTTCATGAATTTAATATTTTCTTTATTTTATTTTATGTTATTTTAGTTTTTTTTATCAGCGACAAATTATATTGGATCACAAATGGCTGGCCCAGTAGCTAAATTCCTACATAATATAAGTGGGAGACTCGATCTCTCGTTATACAAATGAGCTCTTGTAAGTGAATTTACCACCGGCTATTAGACTAAGAGCCATTTGCTATGTTATTGTAGTTTTTTTTTTGTCAACATTTGGCAACAAATAGCCGGCCGATTAGTTAACACATTTTTTTTGTTGTTTGTATATATCAGTTTTGTTTATTTTTAATTTTTTGTTGGAAAAAAAAACTTGAAAGGAAACAAATTTGGTCGCTACGACGACTTGCTTAACCGTTCGAGTAATGACTTAAGTGCGTTCTGTAGAAATCGCACCGACTCAACACCATTATGATGCTCTTTGTCTGCAGCCACAACCAGAACATTTCTGGTTCGACCACCAATTGTTGTCATATCAGCATAAAGAGTTTCCATTTGAAGAGATTTGAGTGTCTCAAGAAGATCTTGCAAGAGATTTAGTCTGTCCTCGCAGCAAAATGATACCTTGAAGATTAATCGACCATCGTTGTTGTTATTGGAATAGTCTTTGAAGCTGAGTACATTGATTTCGTCTGTCTCCGATGGTAATGATTCGTCGGTGATTTCTAGGGTTTGTTGTTTTAGTTCGTTCACTGGTTGAACCACTGTCAAAAGAACAAGGTCTTTTGGTTTTAGAAATATCAAATAGACATTTTAGGGACTAAATATTCCGCATGTATATTAGTAAAAAGTGTATTCAATGATGAATTATGAATATTTTTGAACGAGTTAGATTTACTTTTGGATGATTTGAGATAATTCAAATAATTTCTTATGATTTTAGATCTAAAATTCTGATTCTTTTTTGCAATAAAAATGATATCATACCATTTATTTTAGATTTTCACTATGTAAGCATTTATAAATCAATTAGGCATATCTACATGTACCAAAATTTTATTTGCAAAAGAAAATGTCAAAAAAAGAAATGACCATGAATCTTCAAATCAACATAGTTACTATGATCTTCCTTTTCATGTTAACCTTTTAGTCACTAACCTCATTTTCACATTAACCTTATGATTAAGAAAAGAAAAATAAAAGAATATCCAAAGTGTGAGTAACTAAAAAAAATCTAGCTATGACTATATTAAATTCATCGGTTGATTAAATTGACCTCTTCACCTACGTCAATGCCAATATAAAGGACAAAAACTTAACAAACATTGATTTGACATGAATTCCTAAAACCCAATAGAAAACCAAACCGAGATTTTTTGGTTCTTTTTCTGCTAAATTTAACTAAGTAATCTTCAACAGATCCATGCAACTCTTTGAAGTGCCTCTTTGATACTTTCTGGTGTCGCTATTTTTGATCCTTTGTACTGAAACCAAAACATTTCACTATATGTCAAGTCAAGATTAACCAAATCTCGGTTAAGCAAAAATTAGGTTACAAATTGTGTACCTTGCAATTGACAGTTAAGCAGAGCAGACCGTCTCCGGTTGAAGATTGTACCGAATGAGAATCCAAATTAAGATTACTAATCACATCCATTATCTCAAGCAATATACCTTCTCTCCAAGCACACCTTAACTCAATAACCACCTCATTACCAAACGAACTAATCCTTAAATTATCAATTAAACCGGTATCTACCGGTTCAGCTTCACCAACATTGTTAACCGAAACCTTCTTGCCGTTTCCTGTTTCATTGTTTGCACAATTAACTGATGTTCTTTCTCCAACATCGTATGGTTGTTTCCTCTTCAATGCCCCTCTAATTTCTGTATCAGTTGGTTCTCTGCAAGTTTCTAGCTCTTGAACTCGTCTCTCTAGCTCTTGAAGATACTCTATTGTATCGTCAAGTATGGATACTTTGTCAATCTATTCAAAATGTCAAACCTAAAATTAGCTATATGGTTTTAATTTTGAGTATTAATTATACAAATGTGTACCTTATTGATTGAAGGAATGATTGATCTCAAAGTCATGAACCGTTCGTTCAACTTCTCTCGTCGTTTCTTCTCTAACACGGCATGGTTTGCGCTTTCTTGTCTGACCTCTGTCGAATCCAACAATAGCTTCTCTTTCTGATGAACTCGAGGAACTTCGAAGATAATCTTTTTCAACATTGTTTGTGATGGTGATGTGACTGTACTAGCTGTTCCTGATGATGATGCTAACGATTTATTCCATCTCGTGAAGCTTGATTGCTTATCGCAGTTTTGCGGTCCAAGAATCAATTGATGGTTGGTCTTGAAAATCGTGGAGATTACACTTTGGTAATGAACATCTTCGTTTCTTGGATCAAAAGACAATGTCTTCACATTTCTCTGTTGCTCTTGAATTTGTCCTTGTTTATAAACCCTACTCTTTCTTGCATCGTAAGTAACTCGTCCAGCTTTGCCTTCAACAAACGTTTGAGAGATGCAGTCGCTAGAATTCAGCGACTGATGAACGCAGTTACTAAGCTCGTCGTCCATGAGCTGCCAGCTTTGTACCTGAGAAGCTCCTCCATTGATTCTTTCTGTCATGAAGGAATCATGATCTTCTGCTACTTGTTCGTGTTCCGGATCGAAACCATTGGTCGTTCTGCTAGGAGACGGAAAAGGCTCAGCTGTATCAAACATAGGAGCGTAAATCTCATCTCCTAGAATCTGTTGCGGATCAAGGTCGTTGTCAATGTAATAATCAGATCTTGTTGGTAATATTGTAGCATAAGGATCAGGAGCTTCAAGGAATGATGTCTTCACGCATTGTATTGCGTTCATATCTTCTGAAACCTACGAAATGATACACAAAGTATTTAATCTTTTTCTATACATTGATTACAGATATTTAGAACCTAAGCAAAATTGGCGATACGGAGTTCTTAATTAAAAAACAAACTAAGAATACCACAAAAAATTATACGTGAGATATTTATAACATTCTAACATACCATTTCGATATGTAGATGATAATCATTCCAAACTTATCATTTGCAAACAATAAAATTTATTATTTCTATTGAGCCAACCTTAAGCTTTGATGTGGATTGGCCCATATATTATTTATATCATATTAGAATAATCTCACTTTCCGATGTGATATATTTATCATATCGTAACATATGAGAATTTTCCAAGTCTCGGCTAAAGACTTACATGTTCCGTGGTACCGACCTCAATGACTCCTCCAAGAAATGGGAAGCAAACCACTGTCTTAATCGCAGCACTCTAAAACCAACACAAACCGCAGAAAACAACAATATTTTTAGAGCGTTTTCAATTATTACAAGAATGTCTAATAGCTATCAAGGTACTACAAAGCTTAAACTTACTTTTGCTAGAAGAGAACGGCTAAAGACTTTACTATCTGCGGTATGAGCGTTGCATAGCCATATTGGTTCATTCTTCGCAAACGTCCGACCAGGCAAGCTTCAAAAACAAAAGATTAATTGCCAAATACAATAATGCATCCATCAGTTATATGTTTCTATATATTTAAAATTTCTTTCATGGTCATAAAATCCAAAACAAATCAAATTTTATATTACCAAACAATACTCGAATCAAAACCGAAAACTTATTTAATAAAATTAGAGTTTTACATATATAAATCTTTCTTTATAATTTGAAACTAATTCTCTTTATTAGAATATTGTATTAGAATATGGGCTTCCAACTCAAAACCAATTGGCAATGAGTGAATTGGCCCAAATCATATATATACTAGAGAGGATCCTTTTCAACTACCGATGTGGGATATTATTCCCTAATACTCTTCAATATTATCAATTTTGAAAAACCTAACCGCATCTGAACTCTACATTGTTCCGACCAAACTAAACAGCCTAAACCTAAGAAATGAGTTTAAGTTCGGACAATTTTTTTTTTTTAAGTCTTGAAAAATATAAAAGACCAAAACTGAACAAAAAGTCGAAAACAGTGGACCTACGAGTATTAAAAGGGTATTTTGTCATTTTGTTTTAAACTGGCAAAGATCAATCGGAACATGAATGACGCAACTCATAAATGTCAATGCTTTATAGAGATAAAAAGACGTAATTACCCTTCTCCATTGTTGAAGACAAATGACATACAAACCAAGTAATACCACTCTGTGTCGGCTAGATCTTCCGGTGAGAGTGCGGCGGCTGAAGCTCGTCTAGTGACCTGAGATCCAGAGACTGCACCGGAGGAACAAGATTCAGCCACGGAGAGAGACTCATAAAGCTCTCTAAGCTGCTCACTTCTCCTTAAACCAAGTTGGTCAGCTTTGATCTCTGAAGCTTGAATCGTCTTCCTCGTTTTAATATCTCCATTATAATATCCATCTCCCCATTCTAATTCTCTTTTAGATTCAAAAATCAAACCAAAATATTAAGGCAATAAGGAAAATAACCAAAACATTCTCTTCAACTACTTTATGAGAAAACAAAAACTCATCAAGAACTACTAAAAAAGACGAAAGTGAGATTTAACTTAACTCTTTTGTAAAACTTTTGCTCTGTTTAATATAATTACAAACAGTTATCACAAAAAAAAGACTAAAGTGTATTGTCCCCAGCAACCACGAAAAAGAATAGAGCGTTATATGGTATATCTGATTTTAGTGTAAAACCATAAGTTTAATCTGATTTTCAGACCAAAGTCAATAATCTCTCATCAATACAAATCTCATAAATCTAAGTCTCAAAACCCTTATGATTACGAAGCTTACCCGGACTGAGAAACTGAGACAGACCAAAAGATTGCATAACTCCATTGAATACTTCGAACTGAAACTGCGAGCTGTCTTTTCAGATTCTCTGGTACAGATGTTATTCTGTTTGTTCCTGTAGCCAATGTTTCTTCATCCCTAGATTACCATGAAACAAGAAAGGCAAAAATAACAAAACAAAAAGATCAGAAATCTTCTGTCTTGATTTAAAAAGGAGAAAAGAAAATGAAAAACATGCAACTTCTTACATTATTTTTATTGAAGTATTAGAGAAGAAACAAACTTGGTTTTAAGGTTTTTGTGTTTGTCATTTACATGAAAAACTTTCCCTTTCCGCCGGCAAAAGACAACAAACAAGTGAAGAAATGTTTGAGGTTTTTCTTTTTAAATTTTTTTTATATATTCTTTTGAAGATTATTTTGTTGTTGTTAGAGCTTTGAACTGAAGAGAGTATAGAATTGAAGACTCCTTGAATGTAATCTTTTCTTTATATGATGATACATCGTGGCTCTGTACAGAACACAAAACAGAAATTTATGACAAAAATATATATATTAATGATTAATAAGAAAAAAAAAAAGAAAAAAAGAAGCAAAATGGTGAGTGCCTTGAAAATGATTGATTGTTCCTCATTTAGGGAAACAAAAAACAGTTTTTTTTTTTTTTTTTTTTATTTTGGCTTACAATGTACAATATATCTCCGTAATATATAGGCCAATCATGAAAACCAATTATGCTATAAGGTATTTACGAAAATAAAATAGAGTTAAAGACAAATTATAAATTTTTGTTTACTTAAATTAAGTAGAATATTATATATAACATTGCAATCTTGTTTACATGGCTACTGGCCGGAAGATCTTCATTTTCACCCATCTTTCGTTTTTTATTTTGGAAAAACGAAATAATTTCTTCGAGTTTATAGTTTTTGAATCAATGCTGACTAGAATAAGCATGTGATCCCACCTAATAACTCGAGATATATAAAATATAATTTCTCATTAGTCATTAATACTCATCAAGTCCAGCCTAATCTGCATCAGATGATTTGTTAATTCTACATTATCTAAATTAATCTTTTCAATATGATGTTCTATAATTTAACTATTTAATCACCAAAGTAGGAGGATAAAAGAATGACACCAAGTGTGGTGATCATAATCAACAAGTTTTTGTTGGTTTGTTAAAGGCATAATAGTCAAAAAGTGTTTCACATAAATAATAAATTTGAAGAATTGTCTTTGGTCGAGTTGCTTAAGTCTATATTTTGTTATCTTTCAACCGTAATTTGATGCAAAAAAATTATATAATTTTTCACGTAATATTTTTTAGGGGATTTGTTTTTTGTTAACGGCAGATTATGTAGATTTTTTATAGGTTTTTTATGTACTGTTATGTAGGTTTGTTACATATTGTTATATACGTATGTACTGTTATGTAGGTTCAACAACTAGTAATGTAAGTTTTTGAAATAACTTTTGTAGATTCAAAGATTGGATGATTTGTAGGTTTACTGAACAAGTTTACTAACTAGTTATGTCGGTTTTTTACGTACTGTTATGAATGTTTGTTATGTACTATTATGTAGTTTTTTATGTACTGTTATGTAGGTTTGCTATGTATTGTTATGCAGATTTTCGGGTGCTATGTTGTAGATTTTGCTTAGATACCTGGGTATCATATAATGACCATTTTATCTCGTCATTAAACCTCCACTTAACAACTGCATTTAATTGTATAGCCGTCAACTTTACCTCATATCTTTCATCATCTTTCATCGTCAGCTGTTTTAATTTTTAGATGGATCAAGTGGAAGTAATTCATGGAAGATGGAGGCATAAGGAAGATCGATGGTTCTTTTATGTTGATAAATCGTTTGACGTCATGTCCCCGAGTATCTAAATAAACATTATGGAGTTAAAGTCAATGGTCAAATGTTGTTTTGTAGGTTGTGTGGTAGTATTTTGTAGGTTTATTTGTTGAAGTTATGTAGGTTTGTTTGTTGTACTTAGGTTCGTTGTAGGTTTGTTGGCACATTAACAGGTTTATTTCTTTTCATGTAGGTTTGTTTTGTATGTTGCAGGTTTGTTTTTTTTGATGTATGTTTGTTGTCTTTGTTGTATGTTTATTTTCTTTGATGTAGGGTTATTTTTTATGATGTAGGTTTGTTTATATGAAGTGGACACCATTTTTAAAACAAACCTACATAATTTGACTTAAACCTACATACCGTGAAACAAACCTACATCACATGTACGCACAAACCTACATCATAGATATGCATACACTTACATCACACTACATCACATATATGCATAAACCTACATCCACTACAAGAGAACATTAGTTTAGGGACGGAATTTTACAACGTTGTAAAATTGGGACGTTTCAGCAACTCCTTTACGATGTTAGTGGATTTCGTCGTAAATGAGTTGTAAACGGACAACGAAAAATTTCGTTGTAACTTAGTTGGGATTTTACGATGTTTTGACAACACTTTGCCATTTTTAAAACATTTCGTTGTTAATTAGTCATTAAATTGCAACTCATTTACGACCTAAATCTTTTACATCGAGTTAAAAACGAAATATGAAATTAGGTAAACATGTTTATTGTGTTACGTAAATGGTTTAAATATAATTCTAATGTATGTTGTAAAGGCGTTGTTAAAATTCAAATTTCATTGTTAAAACGTCTCTACTTTGCAACTCTTTTACGACTAACTAGTTTACAACTATTTAAGGAAAAAATTTCAAATTAGATATTTATGGTTAGTTATGTACGTTGTAAATTACTCGTATTTTGTTTAACCTTGTAAAATCATTGCTAATGTTTTGCCTATATGAGGAGGAGGACTCTCTTCATAAATCACAACATCAAACAACAACAAAAAAAACTTGATAGAGAGGAAAAAAATCGGTTTGGAGAAGAAAAAAAAATTTATGCAAAAAATCCAAAAAATGTCTTTTGGTGGAGATATATTCGAGCAACGGAAGTGGATGTACATGCATATAGATGTTGCATGAATCGTGATAAAGGAGTTCATGAACGAGGCATAAATATTCATGCACCAGGCTAGTTAAACCAAAATCACGATTGAATCAGGTAAGATGTTCTGTCCTTGTCGAAAATACAAAAATACAAAATTTACCCGAGTAGAAACTGTTTCGAATCATCTATTAAATAAAGAGTTTACACCACATTATTACATTTGGTTTCACCATGGGGAAGGTGATAGTGTTGGTGGGAATGATGAAGCAAGTAGTAGTAATTTTAAGAATGTTGATACTAATATAGGTGAATCAAATAATTTGTATGATGTTGGTTATCATAATGAGATTCATGTTGTTGTAGAGCATGATAGGACGCATGGTGCACGGTACTGCATAGTCATCGACTTCCTCGGCTGTGCCAGAGACACAGTCACAGTCTCAGCCGCAAAGTCACAGTCCGCCGGGTCCTTCTCCGACACCAGAAGTTGTCGTGAACCCTCCACCAACGAATGCGGCAGTCCATCCGGACCTTTTGGTGCCGCCATATGCACCATATGCGCAATATGGGGTTGAGGATATTATCATGGCACCAAATCGCGAGAATTTGCCGCTTCTACATATCGATCGCCCAACTGGTACCTATTGTATGTTCTCATTTATATATTAATTTATTTAGTAGATTTACAAATTTAATATAATTATTTATAGTTAAATAACTTATAATTATATCTATTTAAAAAATTTCAGGTTCGGTGTTGATAGCAAGGTGGGGCGAAACATCACGAAATGCATCAAAAGCTATTTCGTGGAGGCAACTCCAAATTGGAAATCAACACCGCACTACATTCGCATAACATGGTTCAAGATTTTCGCCGGTAATTTTTTTTATTAAACTAAAATTACTTTTCATTAAACATATTTAATTAATATCTATTAAATCCTAATTACTTTTTTTTTTTACTAGCAAAGTTGGAATTGGGATGTCTCCATCAACAAGACTGTCCGACATGAGTTCAACTACAAAGCCATGAAGCGGCTTTGTAACACAGTTTCAGACTGGAAAATCGAGTGGGAGGTGAAGGGAGATGGCGGGAAACCCACGTCTATGACCAACGCGTGTTGGGAAGGATTGAAGAATTATTGGGTAGACCCGACCTCGGTGAGGAGAGCTGCTCAGTGTTCCGCTTTGCGGAAGACGATTGATCCAGATGGGTTACCAGTCGCAATGCCGCACACTGCGGGCCAGATGCCTTTCAGCGGAGTTGCCCTACAAATAGTAAGTATTTTTTTAAAATTAATTTTTTTTGTTCAATATTATTTAATTGAAATTACTAATTAATTTAAATTTTCCTATTGTAGGCAGAAAAAACTAGACATATTTCTACGCTTCCAGAATTGTATGCCGCAACACATAAGAAGGAATCTGATGTCTTCGTTGATCCTCGGTGTGAGCTGCTACACAGTCAGGTTGAAGCTGCTGTTCAGGAGTGTCAAACTCAACTTTCCTAGGAATCTTTCGATGGTACTCTTGTGGAATTGAGTGCTCCTGAAATCAACACAATTTATAAGCATGTATTTAATTTAATATTCTAATTACTTTTAATTATATCTAACATAATTTATATAATTATTATTTCCTGACATAAACGTTTTTGGAGATTGCTCCGACAAAAAAAGAACGGATTATTGAAATAAGATCCGCCCAAGATGTCCAGAGAGTCACGTGTAACTTGATAGGTCGCAGTGAGTTGCATGAATCCCATGCAGAAATAGCCTCGCTAAAGCAAACGACGGATCAAAAATTCGCAGCAGTGGAGTCCATGATGGATATTTTGGTTGCGGGCAATCCTCATGCAACTGCGGCTTTGGAGTTTAGATGTCGGAACCTCGGGATTAGGCCTACGGAGAATGTCGAAGTAGAGAACATTTGGTCTCTAATTAGTTGTAAATTTTTCGTCTTTAGTTAGTTGTAGAGTTGTTCGACTTGAATTCGTTGTAAACTGTTTCGACTCTAATTTATTGTAAAATTTTTGACTCTAATTAGTTGTAAACATGGCGTTGTAAGTTACTTGCTAAATTTACAACTAACTTACAAAATTTTCTTTAACATCGATTTTACAACGCGGACACTATGTTACGACGTTTTTATGGCGTAAGTTTTACGACGTCTTAACATCAAAATATTGGAGTTGTTAAGTTTTACGACCTTTTTACAGGACCCGACTAACCACGTGGCATTTCTAATTCGTTGTAAAGTGCCTTAACAACGAATTAGGGACGAAATTAGGAGTTGTAAACCTTATGTTTTCTTGTAGTGATCACAAATATGCATAAACCTATATCACAGATATGCACAAACCTACATCACATATATGCATAAACCTACATCACATTACATCAGAAATATGTATAAACCTACATCACAAATATGCATAAACCTACATCACATATATGCATATACCTACATCACACTACATCACATTTATGCATAAACCTACATCACATATATGCATAAACCTACATCATACTATATCACATATATGCATAAACCTACATCACACTACATCACATATATACATAAACCTACATCACACTACATCACAAATATGAATCTTCAATAATAGCTAGGCGCATTTGCTTAAACTCTGGGAGTTTACTACAATGAACGAAGCTCTTTTAAGTCTCGACGCTTTTGCCAACATTGAATAGTCTCTTAGGATATTCTTTCTGCGCCATTGCTGCAAGGAAAACAAGGTATCAAAATTTTATGGAAAATGAGTTTAAAACCTACATAACTGAAAAATAAAACCTAAATAGCTTATTTAAAAACCTATATAATTGAATATAAAACCTACATAATATATAACGTATACGACAAATCTATATAACTGAATATCAAAGCTATAGAATCTAAAATCTTCACAACAAACCTATAGAACAGACTTTCTTTCAGGTATTGTAGGTTTTTCGTCACTATTCATCATCTTCAACATAACTTTCCGAAAATTTCAAAGTTTTCAAAATTAACTCATTAGTCTTGTAATTTTGTGCTCTAATCAAGATATTCAACCAATATTCAACACTACACAATTCAAATCACTCAACAAATCCTTCATATTTGAGTTGCATAGAAAATACTCAATTTTGGAATTGTGAACTTCTATGAAAATAGACTTAATGAATTCATATTTTATAGGAAAGATGAAAATGACTATAGAACCCCTAAAACCTTAAGAAATTGACAAAAAATAAAAATAAATAGACTTATACATTTAAGAAATATAAGTAATTTTATATTTTTTTAATTATTGATAGTTGCTAAATAAATAGTTTAATAATTAACCCATTTTATTAAATTATTCTAATTATTTTTTCTGAATTGAACTGAAACATTTATTAAAAATTGGGAAACACAAAGAAAGACACGAAATTAATGTTTGGCCTCGAGGAGTTCCCCCGATATAGACCGACAATCTTAATTTTACAATCACATCTTTGAAATCTGCCAATTATTTAAGAAATCGTTTACGTTGATTTTCCCACATATCTATATTATATTTTATTACGTAATTATTAAAATAATAAATTAATGAAAATTGACATTGATGAATAGCTTCCTTTCCTGACATCTAGAAAAGAGAAAGGGACAAATACGTTATATAAAAATAATACACGTTTCGGTCCCCTACAAAACTTATAGTATTAATATTAGGTTTTTTTTTGCTTAGTTCTTTAAAACCACAACAAAATCTGTAATAGTCCAAGATATTAGGTTATTCAATAAGATTCGAGTGGGATTTTTCGCTTTTTATAAATCTGATAACTATATAAAAATGACTAAAATTGAGTTCGAATAAGTTCAGATTTATTCGGTTTTAATTTTAAATGATTACTTAAAATGTAAGTGAAAGTAAACCCAAAATTCTTTCGATTCTAAAATATTTATTTATAATAAAATACTACAACAAAACAATATATTTTCCGACAGAAAATCTTATAGGAAAGTCTTTATTTCAACGAATTTTCAACAGAAAATATTAATCAGTATAAATTGGTTGAAAATGCGATTTCCGTCGGACTTTCGGTCCTTTCCAACGGTTCCTGAGAAAATGTTTCCAATCACAAGTCCGCCAATCACCGTCGGATGATGTAGTCGGTAACCGACGAAAAATTCCCATGGAAACCAGTCAAGAAAGTTGAATGTCGGAAGTGGTAGAAAAAGTAGCAGTCGGAGACAGTCGGTAAACGGATTATCGAAATTTGTTGGAAGAAACCGCCGTCTATAGCTATCGAAAATTGATCCGTTGGATGTAGTTGAAAAATGATACCCTCGGTAAATAGTTCCGTCAACGTCCATCATGATTTTCTAATGGTTTCTATTTATTTATGTTTTTAAATGAAATAAATTGTTTTAAATTTAATTAAAATTATTTTCTATATTTTTTATATAAAATATATATACATCTATAAATATAAAAATTTATATATTAGTAAGATACTACACTACACTACAGCTCCAAATTCTGGTTATGTTTCTGATTCTAGAAAGACGGGAGATTGTCGATTACCCGAATGAATCTGAACATTTTAGCGTCATTCCTCTATAGTCTCTTCTTATACGATTGCAGTTTGACATGAGTCTTTTGGAGGGTCTCAACAGTCTCCTTTTGGACCAACTCCAACTGCTCGTGCTTAACCTGAAGATCCACAACCTCTTGTCGTTTTCCCTACAAAAGACCGAAAGACCTATGACAAGGTTACCGAATCCAAATCGTCATCCCTTGTTGCACGAAGTTTCCTGTAAAATATTTAAAATTATTGAAAAGTTTATAAACTTCATTTAACATAATTTTAAAAAATTAAGTATTGAATTAAAATTATACCTCTACGGAGAACTGGTTGACGTCATCCTGAGAAATGTACAACCGAAGACCCCACTCTTTTCTGAGTGATTTGGTTTACGATATCCTCCTTCCTTTGTTCTATCCTCTCCTCCAAGTCCAACACCTTGTTCTCGATCGCTCCGGTCTATTTGTTGGGGTGACAATCCTTTATCAAGTTGAACCAATTTGGTTCATAACCATTCTTACAAAATAGAAGACACCGTGAAACATATATTTAATGAAATATTTAAGTTTAAAATAAAACTTACCATAACTCGGGAACATCACTCTATATGTCTGAGAGCATGCATTGTGTGTCTCCAACACTTTCTCGACCTGACCAACAAACCAGTTCTTCTTATTCCTTTCAGAGACTTTCTTCGTCTCAGCACGACTCCAGTATTGAACGAGCTCTAGGAAGCGAGCCGCCATGCAATTAGTTCCACGTATAGACGTGGTTTTTATAAGAAATACTGCATTACTCCTCAAACTCCTTTTCGAATGTCATGTGTGACGAACGCCCCAATTATAATGTTGTATATTGTAAAATATTGGTAAAATGTAAAATATTTTAAAAGTTAAGTTCTCATTTAAAACTTTTTATTTATTGTGAATGATCGAAACTACTGTTCCTTCAGATCCAACAAGAACTTTCTAAAGGTAGAGTACGCAAACATAAGCTATGCTCCATCATTATCTTGATCAACGTAAGTATTGGGGGTTCAATACGAAACCTATAATTGAAATAAATTGTTGTAATTGAATTTTATAATAACAAAAAATTCTTATATGAAAAAAAATTATAATAACAAATTTTTTATAAAAAGTGAATATTTACCATGTAGATCCGTTTTCTAGATTCGGATTGAAGATTTTAAGAGCATGAGCAATGGTGAACTTCTTAGGAGTTCTTAAAAAAAAAAAGCCAATCAGGGTTCGCCACGTTTTTTTAATTTTTTTTTTTTTTTATATAAAAACCCCTAATATTGATATTGATGGTCTAAGGTGGCTACGTCCCTCTCGTGTCAGTAACTGCTCAATTGTCAAATATGCATGTTGCTGTTGTAGCGATGGATGTGTCTTCGGAACAGCTGGTGGACTACGGGCAGACTTTGAGTCAAATCAGAATCATAATCTTTTGATGATCGAAGACCCAATCGACAAAATCTATCATACAAAAATAAAAAAAATAAAAAATATATAACTTATCACACATTATAACATATATTTTCGTAACAATTTTAATAGCTTCTAAGCAAATTATAATATTATGTTTAACTCATAAAATATAATTCACGAACAAAGAAATTATGTATAATTCATTACAAACTTAAAAAACTAAGTATATTTAGCGTGTGATTCATATGTATAACTTATAAATCATATATTTATAACTTATAAACTTTTTAAATGAATTATAGGTTATGTAAGTTTTGTAAAATGTATTCAGTATATATAATGTTATTTATATAAGATATTAAAATAATTATATTGAAATCGAAACATGAAAAAAATAGAAAAAAATTGTTCTTGAAAAAAACAAAACTTTCAAACCCATATACAAAATCATCAAACTCATCACAATTAAGTCTAAATCTAACCTAGTTCAAACAAGATTAAGCCTAAACAAAGAGTTATATAGCCATCACAATCAAAAGAAATTGTAAGAGATTTTAGCAGCTTACATGATTTGTAGTGAGATTTGATGAATGTGGAGAGATTACCACCGGTTTCAGGGGATTTTAGCGGCAATAAATGTTTGTTGATCGCTGGAATTTTTGAGAGGAGAGACTTTGAGTTTCGAAGAAGAAGTAGAAAAAAAAAAAATAATCTTTGTAATTCAATTAAGATTTTCCGATGGAAAACCCGTTGGTTTTTAATTAAATATTTTTGCTTCTTCGCAAACAAAAATTTTGGCGGTTCTAATTCCCTTCAATTTCTATTGGAGTCGTCTGTAATTTTTGACGGTTTCCGACAGTTTATACTATAATTAATTAAATCATTTTTATTTATGAAATTAATATTTTCCGTTGAAAAGCATTAGAATTTACTGACGATTATCATGAACGCATGTGATGTTATATCTACACACAAATCAACTCCGAGTGAGATATCAAGTGGCCGTAAGGTATTAGGTGTAACCTTTTGCATTGCATCGTTTTCAGAATCATTGTATAGTACTTATCAGGGGAGGGGGTAGTTGATGTCACATTGATCCATCCATCAGAGCAGTTCGAGACTCGTGGGTACATGAGGTAGCATACTTGCTCCACATGTGACACAAGTATGAACGAATCATACTACAAAAGTCGACGCATTATTACATGGTAGTCATAACTCTTCATACCATAAAATTTCCTTCAATGTTGTCAATGCAGTTACATAAATTTGAAGTGTACCCATCCAAAAATTTCACCTTATGTTTCATCCAATCAAAGAAAGCCTCCTACGAAAAAGTCTTTTAATATACTTCATTAATGGTAATTAGCATCAAATATAGGGTGAGGAGAAAATAAACCTTTTTTTGTCTATCCAATTTGAAGACACGAACATGGCCAACTTTGTTGCTTCCTCGTTTATGCACAGACCTTCTATCACATATGCATGGTATGTCTAGTCTCGGTTTGAGATTGTCTTTTGTTTTTCCTTGCACATTCATCACTGGATTGGTCGAATTCTTAAACACATTCTTCTCAATGTGCATGACGTCTAAACAATGTCAAAGAAGGTGGTATTCCAATAAGGCAACTCCCAGAAAATATTCTTCTATGTCATTTCTGGTATTCTCCAACACCATCAACAATGCCATGTCCATTCCCTCTGTAGGTCGGAGTAGACTCAGTGCCAAAATCTCAAGGATGTGTTAATATTTGAGCACTGTCTCGTTCATGAGGTGGCCTATACAACATTTTTGTTTTGTTTTTAGTGAACAATGATTTGGTACGCGGGTATGGATGATCCATAGGAAGAAAACACTAATAACAATCAAACCAAGATGTCTTCCGTCCATGCTTGAGCTAGAATGATTTAGTGTTATCCATGCAGTGTGGACATGCCAATCTATCGTGTATTGACCAACCTAACAACATCCCGTAAGCGAGAAAGTCATTAATATTCCACATTAACACTGCTTTCATCTGGAAATTTTTAGCAGTAGAAACATCACACTGTAGTACCACTCACCCATAGCTGATTCAGTTTGTAAATCAGAGGTTGTAGAAATACATCAAGGGATCTTCGTGGATGACCATGCCTTGGTACAAGGACTGTTCAAAACAAGAACTCATGCTTCATACTTAAGGTTGGTGGAAATTTTAGGGTGTTACCATTACCCGGCCAAACTAAATATAGTCGTCCATGTTTCCCAAACGGATTAAAGTCATTTGTGGACAGTCCGAGATATACAATTTTTGGTTCATGGGAAAACTCAGGATATACTAATTGGAAATATCATCATGCCTTTGCGTCTGAAGAGTGGGTTATCGTACCGGCTAAATTATGTTTTGCATGTCATCTCATTGTAGTCGATGCACACTTTGACTGAAATAACCATTTAAGCTTATCTGCTAATGGCAAATACCACATCCTCTTGTATGAGACCCGTGTCCTCCCACCAGTATCCTGGAATTCAGGTTTACGACAAAAATGACAACGCATCTCATTCGAATTCTCTCTCCAGAAGATCATTCAATTGTGTACACAAACATATATCATTTAATATGGTAGTCCAAGGTCGACTACGAATTTCAAGGTCTCGTTGTACGATGTAGCGTATGTGTTATCTGCAAGAAGAAGTTTTCTAACATGACCAGCTAATACGTCGACACAACTCTCTGGTAAATTGTAATTTATTTTGATATTGATCATTTCAGCTGCGTTCAACAGTGGTGACACATCATTGATGTAACCACTATACAACATGTGCTTTAATGCATCTAACATACTAAAAAAATTATGTGCATCGACATTTGGTTCTTATATCCTATTTCTAGGCTCGGTAGAAAACATAAAACTATTAAGCATTTGAAATGTACCTATCTTGTTTTCCATCGGGACTATTGTTCCTTCACCTAAACCACTACTGCCAATATTAACATTAGCTTCTTCTTCTATTAGGTTAGCTGATTCTTCACCTATGCTAGCATTACCAAGTCTACTATAACTTGCAAAGTTAACATTTGAACCATCGTCTCCATGCAAATACTATATTTTGTAACTCAGAAAAACTCTCTACAGTAAAGATGACTCCAAATGTTTTTAACACTATAAATTTCATATTATGACATTTTATACAAGAACAATACATATTACCCGTTTCGAGCGTTACACTCTAATACGCCACAAACTCTATAGATTTTTTCAACACAGCAGTATACTCTTCTATTTATAACCCCGTTGCTCGTCGATACGTAATCTATCCATCCAAGATGGGAAATTCAAATTCAACATTATAAATTTTGATGTGCATAAAGGAGTGTGTGATGGAGAGAATTCGAAGTCATTGCAATATATAAAATGAAATATTCTACGGTTTCTAACCACTATCTTTGGCTATAACAGTGCCATCATATGCACAACGTGTGTTGTTGACGTAACCACTTCTGTCAGAAATCGTAGTTCCGACGGTTTCCAAAAAGTAATTAGTTTTTTTTTTTTGAAAATTTTAAATTATAAATTAAACATATCCTATCGGGTGTGGTTGAAATTTTCCGACCGGTTTATATTTTTAAAAATTTAATTTACTTATAAATAAAACATATATTTGTCGGGAGTGGTCGGAATATTCCTACAGGCTCCGACTGATTGGGTTTTCTATGGAGTTTTGTTGGAAAACATCTGAAAATTTTCAAAAATTTTTGACGACCGTGATTCCGTCATGAGCGTCTGATGGTTTATGACCAAACATTAATTTTTATATAGTTACTTTTGGTTCTCGGTCTTTAACCAAACCAAACCAAACCAAAAACTGTAGTACTAATATTTTAAAACCGTTCAATAAATTAACAAAAACCAAAACCATACAAAATCCCTGTTTTCATTCAGGTTCCATTTGGTTTTTCGATTCTAATTTTTATAATCACGCTAGTTTGTAATGACATCAAAGTTGTTAATATTTGTTATAATATTTAAGAGTAAAGATAAGGTCCGATATTTGGTGAAAGAAAGAAGATTGGTAGAACCGACAGCTATGAAAGATTCCAATACTTAAGAATTAACCAATGAGAGTATGAGACTATATATGGTCTCAACTCTTAAGTGTTGTAAGGTTGGTGAAAGATGAGATTGTTCGAATCCGAGATAATACAGTGAGTGCTATCATTGCTAAGGAGGCAAGGCTTGTTGTTGGAAGGTTGAGCAACAGAGACTGTGAAACCTTGAAGGTAGATTCATTGATCATCTTTGAACCTTTGTTCCATTGTTTAAATTGATGTTCGATGGCGAGATAGGGATAACAAAAGTATTGTAGTGATGATGTGGACCCATCAATGAGTATGGCCTAGTAATGTTTTTCATGTTGACATTCAAGTGATCTAGCTAGTGTGAGGTTCTCATTAAATAAAGAATGATTATATATACGTGTAAATTACAAGAGGACAAGACAGTTAGGTAATTAAGCCCCCCCCCCCCCCCCCCCCACCCCCCCCACCCCCCCCCCCCACCCCCCCCCCCCCCCCCCCCCCCCTCCCCCCCCCCCCCCCCTCCCCCCCCCCCCCCCCCCCCCCCCCCCCCCCCCCCCCCCCCCCCCCCCCCCCCACCCCCCCCCCCCCCCCCCCCCCCCCCCCCCCCCCCCCCCCCCCCCCCCCCCCCCCCCACCCCCCCCCCCCCCCCCCCCCCCCCCACCCCCCCCCCCCCCCCCACCCCCCCCCCCCCCCCCCCCCCCCCCCCCCCCCCCCCCCCCCCCCCCCCCCCCCCCCCCCCCCCCCCCCCCCCCCCCCCCCCCCCCACCCCCCCCCCCCCCCCCCTCCCCCCCCCCCCCCCCCCCCCCCCCCCCCCCCCCCCCCCCCCCCCCCCCCCCCCCCCCCCCCCCCCCCCCCCCCCCCCCCCCCCCCCCCCCACCCCCCCCCCCCCCCCCCCCCCCCCCCCCCCCCCCCCCCCCACCCCCCCCCCCCCCACCCCCCCCCCCCCCCCCCCCCCCCCCCCCCCCCCCCCCCCCCCCCCCCCCCCCCCCCCCCCCCCCCCCCCCCCCCCCCCCCCCCCCCCCCCCCCCCCCCCCCCCCCCCCCCCCCCCCCCCCCCCACCCCCCCCCCCCCCCCCCCCCCCCACCCCCCCCCCCCCCCCCCCCCCCCCCCCCCCCCCCCCCCCCCCCCCCCCCCCCCCCCCCCCCCCCCCCCCCCCCCCCCCCCACCCCCCCCCCCCCCCCCCTTCCCCCCCCCCCCCCC
>JAKUCM010000979.1:0-91191 GCA_023374145.1 Lepidium sativum | reverse complement strand
ACTTCAACTTTAGGCCAAACGATTCCTCATTGGTTTTCTTGTAGTCCGAAATACTCCATGATAAGCTCCGAAAAGTGCCTAAAAATACCTTTTATGCAATGTATGCAATGCCCAACACTAAGAATGCAAATTATGCTTAAAAGAACCTAAAACAATGATAATAATGCAAGTATGAATGCAAAACATGCTAAATAATGGCCCTAAAATGTGGTAAAATGCAGACACATCAACTCCCCCAAACTTAGTCTTTGCTTACCCTCAAGCAAATATGCATCGATCTAAGAAGGAAGAGAGGTTGTTGACAATGGGAACATCTTACTTAAACATACGACTTATCAAATTGAAAAACCGTAATCCACAAGTGAACCCTCATTCCTTTGTAAGAACCACAATTTACTTTAATCAAGGCTTAGCATAAAAACCGAATATTCCCTAACACTTAGTTGGACTCTTAAGAAACTCAGATTCGAAGCCTATTTCTTTTAAGTGCAGTCCGCAAGAGGGGCTATTGATCAAAGACCTTGGGATTCAACTTCCTCAAATTCAGCTAGTCACTATGGATTAAGCATTTTCAATCACTTCTCAACTCCTATTCGTTTTTATTAGCTTCAGCTTTATCAATGAGACACGAAAAAGTATGGGTTTACGCACAGTCTCGGTTCACCTTATGCATCGATATATTAGCTTTATTAATAGGACGCGAAAAAGTACGGGTTTACGCACAGTTCCGGTCTATCTTAGGCGATATCGAAATGGTTTTATTGATGAACACAAGAAGGTACGGGTTTACGCACAATCCTCGTTCATCTTAGGCCATATTATTTGAGCCGAGTTGAGAAGGATGATTCTATATTCATCTTATGCGTTTCTTTTTTTTACTTAGCTAGCTGAACCTAAGGAAAGATCTTATGCAATGTATCTCAAGCCCCTAATTTGGAAAAAATAGAATTCGATTATGAGGCAACAAATCTGGTTCTTTTTGAGACACAATCTAAGTATTGGTTTCAAAGGTCAATGATCTACCAATCAGTGTTCAAGAGGGAAAAAACGCAAGTCTAAGAGTTCACTATGGTTACTAGCCAATCAACCTAGCAAGTCAGTCTATTTAGCAAGATGATTCCCGAAACTCTAGACTCAATCCTATATGAATGCAATGCAGCTACATGAACACTCTGTTTTTGACTAATGCTTTTTTCAATTTTTTCAAATTTTTATGGGTTTTCTATGCCTTAGATGTAATGTAATCTAAAAATATGCTAAAGAAAATATTTTTGGTTTTTCTATGCCTTAGATGTAATGCAAATGATCAAATGCAAAGAATAAAAAACTAAGAATCACAGAAAACAAAGTCAAATATCCTCTAGAACCCTCCCCCAAACTTAAATCACACTGTCCCTTGTGTGTATAAAAGTCCGAAAGAGGATCCTAGACCAGCAAGTCAAGTGAAAAATATGCAATGGTATTTACAATGAAAGGAAGAGTTTTTGGTACCTCTCTAGTGGTTCCAGTAGTCGGCTGCCACATTCCGCATGATTTCCATGTAATGGTCATTGTGTCTCTGACGCTCGAGCTCAGCTTGCTCGAGCGTTTTGATCGAGTGTTCGGATTGATGCTCGATCGGTTGGTGCTCGAGCGGCTGACTCGAGCTTGCCCCAACTGCATCAAGAGGCCTTCTGTATGAGAAGGCTGCGGGGTTTGTAGAGGAGTGTCTAGTTGGTGCTGGTTGGTGCTGCCTTTCATGATCCGTGGACACAGAGGCTCTTCTTGGGCGAATAGTTGGTGGTGGTGGTGGACCGCTGTTTCTTTCTAGAACAGCCACTCTTCTGCTTAGATCCTCGCTTTCGTGCCTTCTAGCTTCGTCGCTTGCAGTCAGCTTCTTCACCTTCTTTATCAATCATTTGTTCATCTTTTGCAACAAGCTTATGTGCTTGTGTGCTTCTCGGACTGGTTCTCCTTGGCGTGGTGGCATCGTGTATTCTTCAAAACAATACGCCTCAGGATCCACTTCATCGCTATTTGTTAGAGAAGAACTTTGCTGAGGGCCATTGGGATCGTACAAGGCTTCTAAAGGCGGATTAAAATCCGTGTTCTGCCCCATCCTTATCGACGTGTACTCCCTCAGTCGATGTTCATGAATCGAGGATCAGCCCATTCTGTCTCATCGATTAGCACATTACATCTTTCCAGGATGCATGTGACAAGTCCGCCAATGGTGATCTTACCATCACGTCCTCCCGTCTTATTGTCCCTTTCCCAATCGCAGTATGTGACTAACTGGTTTGCAAACTGGATGGTTAGACCAGCGCTGTTCTGATATCCGATAATCGGGGATCCGTCACTCTTTGTACCAACGATGTCCTTGAGAGCGGTCACCAGCATCTCCATTTCTCCTAGATTGATTGTTCCAGTAGTAAAATGTGAGAAAAATGTTATTGCAAGGATTGTTCGAAAGTACCTCAAGGCTGGGTTTCGGATTAGAGACGCCTTAGATCGAGAGGATGAGAATCTGCTCCTTGTTGACGCTATCGACCGCCACACATCATCCAATTCTGCTCTATCGAAATCCGGTCCATAGTTCTCGGACTCGGTCTTGGGAACTCGAAGAGATCTCGAAGTGCTCTGAAAGTTATTCGATAATTTCTTCCTCTAATTGCAAAGAAGATGTAACCGCCACCTTGCCTTTCTTGGAGATTCTCGTTTTCTGCATCGTATAGAACGATCTGAACCGTCACCAAAAACTGTAGAGTCTCCTCCTTGTATGCTCGTTGTGGATATTGCACAAATGTGGACAGCCCACAGTTTTGTAACATGAGATCCATATCTCTAGCTATTCCCATCGCGGTCAGTGCCTCCTTGCATGGATAACGGGTCCCTATGAAGTCCATCCTCCGCAGATCGTTGAGTGCCCTTGCCAAGTTGTGTCTTTCTTTCATCTCTTTCTCTTCCTTTCCAGCAAGGATTATCTCTCTTGCCTCTGCAGCCTCTCTCTCGCCGTATCCATCTTCACGAAGTGTCTCTTCGACGAGGTCTGGATCCATATCGTCCTCGTCCATGTACTCTCTTCCTTCCTCCGACTCATTCTCAGATTGAACTTCTAACCTTCTCTTCTCCTTTCTGCTCGGTTTGTTCGTGCTCTTAGAAGACTCTCCTTCGGCAGGATTTCTTCTCAATCGAGCATTATTCTTGGCTCTAAGGCGGAGGAGGTTAGCCTTGTTGGTTTTGCCGTCAGTCATAGTGAGAGTTGATCGGAAAAAAAGAGTAAGTGTTGCGACACTCGACCTTGACACTCGAGTTGAAATGGTCGAGTGTAGTGGATGGACAGAGAGAGAGACGATTTGCTTCTGTAAAAGAGAGAAAAACTAAAGAGAAATGTTAGAGAGAGAGTATATTTCGTGTGAATAAAAGGAGAGAGGCTCCTCCTTCTTTTATAGAGGAGGAAAGAGAAAGGGGGAATCTTTTCAAATTCAAAATTTGAACTTGAATTAAATCAAATCTTTTGAATTAAATATAAAAGATATTGCATTAAAGAAAGATTTAACCCATTTTTCAGAGTAAATGTCTCCCCTTTCTTGGCTTTTGGCAGTTATAGGCTCGGAGGTATATGAATAGGCATGATGGCGGGACGCTCGAGCCTGACACTCGAGCAGGTTTGGTCGAGTGTCTGTCTGCCAACTGATGGCTGACACTCGAGTGGGACACTCGACCAGGTGTGGTCGAGTGCTGTCCCATCTTGTCGGTTCCGACCCCACGTGTCCTATTTGGGCCCCACTTTCCTGTAAAAGAGTAAAAAAAACCTTCCAAGTGCATGTAAGACAAAATAGATGCAAGTAAAAATGAAAAATAATAAATACACGTAAAGAAGTTAAACATGCTTGAAAAAAAATTGAATGTATATACAGAGGATACTTTTGGGATTGCCTCCCAACTGCGCTTGTTTATAGTCTCAAGCTCGACTTCCTCCTATTTATTGGAGAGGAGGCGGTTCATCGAGCAGAACCGAAGTTCCCTCGGGAATCATGCAGTTGGCCAAATAAGGCTTAACTCTATGACAGTTCATAGTGAATCCTTCCCCATTTTCGTTGGCTAAAGTGACTGCTCCATAAGGTAGAACTTGCAGTACTTTGAACGGACCAGACCACTTTGATCGTAGTTTTCCGGGAAACAGCTTGAGTCTTGAGTGAAAGAGAAGTATTTGATCACCAACTTCGATTATTTTCCGCTGGTTTTAGGATGATAAGGAGTTGCCACTTTGTGTTTAACCCCATGTTTCCTAAGCAAATTCTCGAAAACCTTGTTGACAAAGTGGGATCCTCCATCGCTGATCACAACTCTTGGTACACCAAATCTGGGAAATATTATGTGTTTGAAAAGGTTAAATACCACTTTTGCATCGTTTGTAGGAGCTGCAATAGCTTCTACCCATTTAGAGACGTAATCCAAAGCAATCAGAATGTAGCTGTTCCCTAAAGAAGGAGGCTTAAATTGTCCCATAAAATCGATTCCCCAACAGTCAAACACTTCTATTTCCAAGATCGGATTCTGCGGCATCTTATTCCTCTTGCTTATACTACCCATTCTTTGACAGCAATCACATCTACATATAAATTCTTGGCAGTCTTTGAAAATCGATGGCCACCATAACCCGGATTGAAGAATCTTCTGTGCTGTTTTGAATGCAGCAAAGTGTCCTCCATAAGTAGATCCATGGCAGTGCTCCAATATACCCTTGACTTCTTCTTCTGATACACATCTTCTGAATAATCCATCAGATCCTTGCTTGTAAAGATAAGGTTCATCCCAAAAATACTGCCTTACGTCCCTGAAGAATTTTTTCCTTTAATGATAATTCTGAGTCTTAGGCAGCTCTCCTCCGACCAAATAGGTAACCAAGTCGGCATACCATGGTAAGCAAGTTCCCACAAATCTTGATCCGATCGAGAAACACCTTTTTCTGATTATGGGTCCGACACTCGAGCAGGTGGTGCTCGAGTGTCATGGTCGAGTGTTTGATGGAAAAACTCAACAGTTGTTCTTCAGGCATATAATTGTTCATTGGAAGGGTTTCTTCAACCTGTATCCTTGATAAGTGATCAGCAACACCGTTTTCTATCCCAGGTTTATCGACTATCTCCATGTCGAATTCTTGCAGTAACAAAATCCACCTAAGTAGTCTAGGCTTAGCATCCTTCTTTTCCATCAAGTATCTTAGAGCTGCATGATCAGTATGCACAATAACTTTCGATCCAACCAGATAGGACCTGAATTTCTCAAAAGCGAATACGACTGCAAGCAATTCCTTCTCTGTGGTGGCGTATTTCACGTGGGCTTTGTCTAGTGTTCTACTAGCATAGTAGATCACATTCAGTTTCCTATCCTTCTTCTGTCCCAGAACTGCTCCAACAGCATAGTCACTAGCATCACACATTATCTCAAAAGGGAGATTCCAGTCAGGTGCTTGGACTATTGGTGCTGTTATCAAGGCTTCTTTAAGTTCGAGAAAAGCCTTGAGGCATTCCTCGTCAAAGACAAAATCTGCTTCCTTGCAAAGGAGACGAGTTAGAGGCCTAGCAGTCTTTGAAAAGTCTTTGATGAATCACCTATAAAATCCTCCATGTCCCAAGAAACTCCTAATGTCTTTGACTATTTTGGGCGGCTGCAGCTGAACCATCACTTCTATTTTGGCTTTATCGACTTAGATGCCCTTCTCTGAAATCTTATGACCTAGAACGATGCCTTCTCTCACCATGAAGTGGCATTTCTCCCAATTAAGCACGAGATACGTCTCAACACACCTGGATAAAACCCTGCACAAGTTCGACAAACAAGAGGAGAAGGAAGAACCATAAACAGAAAAATCGTCCATGAACACTTCAACCATCTCCTCAATCAGATCCGAAAATATAGAAGTCATGCAACGTTGAAAAGTAGCAGGTGCATTACAAAGACCAAATTGCATTCTCCTATATGCAAATGTAGCATAAGGGCAAGTAAATGTTGTTTTTTCCTGATCATTTGGATGTATAGGGATTTGGAAAAATCCACTATATCCATCAAGGAAACAGTAATATGAGTGATTAGCCAACCTTTCTAGCATCTGATCGATAAATGGCAAAGGATAATGATCTTTTCTAGATGCAGAATTCAATTTCCTAAAATCAATGCACATCCTATATCCTGTAACAGTTCTAGTTGGGATTAAATCATCATTTTCATTCCTAATGACAGTGACCCCTCCCTTTTTAGGCACTCAATGCACATGAGATACCCATTTGTTATCAGAAATAGGGTAAATTATATCAGCATCTAACAGTTTCAAAATTTCCTTTTTAACAACCTCCTTTAAATTCGGATTCAATCTCCTTTGAGGTTCCCTGCTAGAATAAGATTCATTTTCAAGGTGAATTCTATGTGTGCACAAGTCGGGAGAGATCCCTCTAATGTCAGACAGTGAATATCCTAGGGCTTTTCTAAACCGTCTTAATTCAGAAAGCAACATATCTAACTCATCATTACTCAATGCATTATTTACTATTACTGGATAAGTAGAGTTAGATCCAAGAAATGCGTACCTGAGCCCGGAGGGGAGTGGTTTGAGTTCCACTTTTGGTGATTTGAGCTCCGACCAGTCGTCATCGATCTGACACTCGACCTTGGTGTGGTCGAGTGTTGTGGTCGAGCGTTGATTTCCAGAGGCTAAATTGGGATGCTCGAGCTCTGCTTGCTCGAGTGTTGAGGTCGAGTGTAAGGTCTCGAACTATTTTTCACTTTTCAGTGATTTTCAAGAGTCCAACAAGCCTTTGTAGACCTCAGTTTCTTCGTATATGTATCCATCACAACCGTCTTTCATCAAGGCAGTACCAAGGTGATCTTTCTCTATCAATTCCCCAAATAGTTCCTTTGAGAGATCATCTATTTCTTGCACCACAAACAGCTGACCCTCAATCTTTCCCTAGATTGAGTTCGATTTCTCCTTTTGGTACATTGATCACAGCTCCTGCAGTGGCTAAGAAAGGCCTACCAAATAGCAAGGGGTCTTTTGGTTCTTCTCCCATATCTAGAACAACGAAATCCGTAGGGATTTCTACTCCTTCGACCCGAACTGGTAAGTCTTCTAGAATTCCATGTGGAATCCTAACCGATCTATCAGCTAGTACCAAAGATATCTTACAAGACTTGTACTTGTCAAACCCTAATCGTTTTGCGACTGTTAGAGGCATCAGGCTGATCGATGCCCCTAAATCACACAAGCAACTCCTGAATGTGAGAGGTCCAAGCGAGCATGGGATTGTGAACGTTCCTGGATCATCAAGCTTCTTAGGCACAACTTTTCTTTGTATAATAGCACTTACCTCATGTGTTAGCACAACCATCCCTTCTACTTCTTGTGTTCTGTCTTTGACTGCATCCTTCAAAAACTTTTGATAAGGGGGCATTAGCATAAAGGCATCCAGAATCAGTATTTTTACTTCAACTTCCCTCATTTGTTTTTCAAAGAGAGCTTTGTACTTGTCTGCAACATCCTTTTTGAATCTCTGTGGGAAAGGAAGCTGCGGTTTGAAAGGAGGTGGAGCGAACGGTTTTGGGTCTTTCTGTACGTCAGTTGTGTTTTTGGGCTGCGTCTCTGACACTTGAGCAGGTGGTGCTCGAGCGTCTTGGTCGAGTGTCATATATTTCAGCTTTTCTGTGCTGATTTCTGTCTGTTCTTCGACCAAATCATCCTCCCCTTCCTGAAGGACGCTGTCCTCAGTGTTCTCTGTCGATTCAGCACGGATTAGCAATTCACTGCCACTACGGAGTGTAATGGCGTTGGCGTGATACTCCTTAGGGTTTTGAACAGCTTTTCCAGGTAGCTGTCCGGTTTGTTTTGCAGTTGATGAAGATCCTTGCTGATTCTCCACATATTTGAGACGGGTATTAAGAGTCTCAAACTTGCAGTTGAGGTCATTATGTGAAGCATCAATCTTAGCGTATACCTCAGCAAATTTCCTTGTTAATTCGGAAGCGGTGGCTGTTTGTCCCTTTAGTATCTGCTGCAGGATGGCCATCACTTCAGGTGTTTGTTGTGGTGGTTGTGTGTCGTATCCAGGTGGTGGTTGGTGGTGTGTTTGCTGGTACTGTTGTTTGGGTATAAATGGTTTGGGTTGTGGTTGCAGGTGCGGTTTGGGTGGGTACACCTGGTCGTTGGGATTTGCTACATTTGTGTTTCTGTAGGAGAGGTTGGGGTTGGGTTTGTAGCTGTTGAATTGTCTGTAGTTGTTGCTTTGATTCTGCACGAAACTGACCTCTTCAACTTCATGATCGTCTTCTTCAACCCGTTCTGATTCACCTACATGGTGTACTTGCTTATGGTGAGCTGAGAGTAGCTTGTCCAGTTTGTCTTGTATGGCTTTGAGCTCCTTTCTATTAACCATATCTGAACCTGTTGCGCCTCTAGGAGTTCGATCATAGTCTTCACTGTATTGGCCATCTCCTTGAGCTAAATTCTCCACTAATTCCCATCCATCATCGACATCCTTATACAGAAAATTCCCATTGCTGGCTGTATCTAGAAACATACGTATCTTGGGAATGATGCTTCTGTAGAGAATACTGAGAAGAGACTCAGTAGTGAAACCATGATGAGGACATTGTGATTGGTACATCTTGAATCGTTCCCAAGCCTCAGAGAATGTCTCAGAATGGTTTTGCTTGAAACCAGAGATAGAATTGCGAAGTTTCGCAGTTCTGGAGTTGGAAAAGAATTTGCTTAGAAACGCTTGTTTTCAGGCATCCCAAGATGTAATAGACCCTTGTGGCAAGTGTTTTTCCCATAGATGTGCTTTGTCTCCAAGAGAGAAAGGAAACAATCGCAATTTCAGAGCATCCTCACTAACCCCATTTATCTTTGTCAAACTGGTTAGTCTTTCAAACTCATCAAGATGATCCAGTGGATCCTCAGAAGGTAAACCATGAAATTTACTGTTCTGCACCATGGAGATCATACCACTCTTAATCTCAAAGTTGTTGTTGGCGATGGCTGGTGGGACAATTCCATGGCGTTGAGTGTGAATACTGGGAGCATCACCGGCACCAATGTGTCTAACTCTCCTAGGACGAGTTCCTAGTTCAGTAGCTTGTACTTGTTCTTCCATGTTCACCTGATCCGTGTATTCTTCGTTCAATCTGTTCCTTTGTTCTCGCAAGTATTCACGAGGCAAACGGTCTATTCTGTCAGAGTATGGGATGAGATCTTCACTACCACGGGAACTGGTATTCATGCAAGTTGTTTTTGTTGTCGGAAATAACACTCGAGCAGGTGGTGCTCGAGTACCGAGTGTTTCTGGGGTCTGATCGAGCTTTCTAGAAACAGAGTGAAGATCAAGGAGCTCGAGCTGAGTTGGTCGAGCTTGTTGATCGAGTGTACCTGAAAGCAGACAAAAACCAGAAACAAGATTAGTATATTGTAGTAAAACTTAGTCTCAGGAAAGTGATTTTCCTAATTGTAGCTAACTAGAACCCAGTCGACAACGACGCCAATTTGATAAATTGGTTTTAACGGTGTTTTCTCAAATACCCTACTGTTTATTTAATCAATTGTAGAACAGTATGATATCAATCCACTGGGAGAGTAACTAGCAATCAAGATGTAATCTACTTATCCTAATCTAAGCCAGATTCGATTAAGTGAGTAGTGACCTAATCTAGGTGAAAACGAAATACTAAAACAAAGTGCTAAAAACAAGACATGAAAATAAAATGTAAAAACGCAGCATTGAAAATAAAGCAATAGTAAAACATAATGAAATGCAACACTGAATCTCAACCTAAAAGCAGAGTATTAAAATCACGAAAATTCAATAAAGGAAAAGAGGGTTCTCGAGGTTGAGGATCAATGATTAGGGTATTCCTAGGGGTTCCAGACTTATTTATCAACCTATTTAGATGACCTCTAAGCAAGGAATCACAAAGTAATCACATTCGCTCTCGCGCAATGGGACCTCTCCTAAAAGACAACCTGACTTGACTCTCGCCCAACGATTGGAAATTCAAGAGGCTTTAAGTATGGACCTTACAAAGCCTAATAACACCCTAGACAATCAATCTCTTGAGCTAGGAAGATGTTATCTTAACTTAAGCATGTTCAAGTGATTCCCCAAACGCCTCTCGGGGGGGATTCACCAAGAGATCGAATTTCAATTGATCAGAAAGAAACAAGCATTAAGAACACTTAAACTAAAGAGATCTAAGACCTTAATCAAACATAAAAAAATCTGGAAATCCCAAAGTTTTCCCCTAATCTCACCCTTTCTTCAAGAACCCTAGACTAACTTACTCATAATTCATGAAGTAAAACATAGACTCAAAATCGAAAATCAATTGCATAAACTTAAGACTACAAATCGTAAATTGCTTTGTAATGCTAGGGAGCGAAAATTGCTAGAAAAGATTGTATATTAAAACTGGAAATTCTAGTACAATTTATAGGTCAAAAGATCTTAAAGAAAAAGGAAAAATACTTAAAGAGAAAAAGGGAAAATTCCCTAGAAAGAAAAATGGGAAATTCCTTTAAAAAGTAAAAAGGAAATTTCCTTAAGAAAAGAAAATAGAAAAAGCCTAAAATAGTTGTTGGACTTGCACAAATGGGTATGGATGGGCCTTTTTCGCAGAGAAGCCCAAGAAGTCAATCTTCGTAAAAAGTCTTAATTCTGGTCCGCAAATCCACTCGACCAAGTGATTGTCGAGTGTCATGCTTGAGTGTCAAACTCGAGTGTCGAATCTTCTAGTTCACATCTTGAACTTCAACTTTAGGCCAGACGATTCCTCATTGGTCTTCTTGTAGTCCGAAATACTCCATGATAAGCTCCAAAAAGTGCCTAAAAATACTTTTTATGCAATGTATGCAATGCCCAACACTAAGAATGCAAATTATGCTTAAAAGAACCTAAAACAATGATAATAATGCAAGTATGAATGCAAAATATGCTAAATAATAGCCCTAAAATGTGGTAAAATGCAGACACATCAATAGCCGCGCACCCCCGAGTGACGTGGCCATCTCTATCCCTTTTCAATTTTATAGCCGTTAGTCTTTGTACGAAACCTTATCCTTTTGACCCGCGTTTTGGCTCTTTTACCCACGTGTTTAGGGTTTTTAACTTTGCCTATAAAATGGCCACTTATGCGCTTGTAAAGTGGTTAGCCTCATTTTGATTAAAAATCAAGTTTCTATCTTCTTTTTGCGTGTGACTCGCTTAGAAACCCTTAGCCGGTCGAACTGAGCTCACGACGGCTAAACCAGACTGTATCGTGAGTAGAGACATCACTCACGTGTCGTCTATCGATCCACCTTTCCCTCTTTTCCATTTCGATTCGCGACAATCCATTCAGAGGTTTCAGTTTGCGACTTAACCGAAGCTCCTTCGATATCGTTTCGTTCTTCGTGACTTTTCCTGACTATCCGCACTCTTTCCGACATCATGTTCATCCGCCAAACCCCTCCATGACCGTGTGATGCATCATTAAGGATCCAACATTTTTCTTTGGTGTGGCCCTTCTTTTTGCAATGTTCACACACGGTATTTCACTTGACATCATTCTTGAAATTCACCTTGTGGGGGGGGGGGGGGGGGGGTGATGGGCTCCCTTTTTTCATTTACTAGGCCAATGTTTCCTTGCTCCTTTTGAACTTGAGCATACACCTCATCCACACTTGGAAGACTCTTTTCCTTTAAGATAGACTTAACAAGATCATTGTAACCCAGATTTAATCCTCCAAGTAGACCAAATATCTTATCTTGCTCACGTCTTGTATTTTGAACAGTGGGATCTGTGGCGTTTGGCCTCAATATTTCAAGTTATGACCAAAGAACTCTTAGCTTCCCAAAATATTCCTCAAACTCCATATCTTCTTGCCTAAGTGAGTTGAGAGTTCTCTTGACTTCAAACACCCGAGTGAGATTAGAGACATTTGCATATACTTTCTTGATTGTGTCCTATAATTCCTTGACAGTTTCACAAAAAAAAGTAGGATTCAAGGAGACGAGGGTCAAGAGAGGCTGTTATTATCGCCACCACAATTTGATCTTCTTAAAACCATTTGTCATCATCAGAAGCTACCACATTGGAAGTTCCTTCTTTTCCTTTTCCCTTGTCGGCTACACATGAGGCTTTGTCTTGTGGAGGTTCGACATGACTCCACAAGGTCATTCTTGCGGTTCTTGACCACAACATATAGTTTGGCCCTTTAAGTATCACCGGAATACAAGCTCCTTTATGAGATTCCACGGCGTCTTAATGGGAGAGAGGAAAATTATACTAAAGATTGGGATGGAAGAATTGAAGAGATTGATAGTAGAGATTAAGAGAAAAACAAGATCTTTATTTCTCTGACACCATGATAGAATTTGAGAGAAATTGTTGTAGATTCATGTGAAAAGAGTATAGACTCAAGAGAGAACTGGATGAAGAAATTTCATTGATTTTTCTTAAGTCTTTTTACAAACCCATTAGGGTATACTTATATGCCAACATAAAGAGAGACCCAACCCTAGTAAACTAGCCGTTTGGAGGAGAGAGGCGCCAGTAGTCCCGCGGTCAGATTTGGTCCCGAGACAGATGTGGTCCCGCAGACAGAAGTGGTCTCGGAAAGAAGTGGTCCCGGAGAGAAGTGGTCCCGAGGAGAAGTGGTCACATATTCTTCAGTAATCCAAACGGCTACATGATGTCACCTAGGCCCCTAAATAAATCAGGGAAGGCCTTTAAGCTTCATGGTTCTTCATAGGATTGGATCCTGAGGTGATCGCCCTAACATATCTCTCGTACGGAGACAAAACGATCGGATCAGTATGGCTGAGGCATTTGCGTTCTAGGTGCTGGTGTTCTGCGCTCTGACGTACCGGGATCCATCCAGCGCCTTCTGACATCAGGGAGTCGGCACCCCAACATCTATGACATCGGGAATTCTGCATCCCAACGCCACTCGAGTCCTGAGCTTGCGCCCTGATGATTCCCGAGTCCCGACCTTGCGCCCTGACATTTCCAACCTTGTGACCCACGATAACTATTCTTCTTCTTTTATTCAGTTTGATCAATACATCCTACTCGCCAATTAAGGCATCAATATTGGGAAACGTTACAACGTATAGCAACACGAATACGAGGACTATGGTTAGTGTGTGGTGATTTCAATGAAATGCTACACACGAGTGAAAAAAAAAGAGGTAAACAGGCGTGATCCTTGGTTAATGCGAGGCTTTCAACAAATGGATGCGATAAGTCAAATTCATGATCTACCTTTTGTGGGCGATAATACGATTTGGGTTGGAAGAATACATTCTCATTTGGTGAAATGCTGGCTGGATCGGGCTATGTTCAATGATGAATGGCGAACGCAATATCTAGGTTTTGAAGTTGAGTTTTTTCGACTTGGGGAATCCGACCACCGACCGGTTACATTAAGATTCAGCGTGCAAGAGAACGAGGCCGTAAAACTGTACTTATGATGCTCATCTTCGTGGGAATGATGATGTGCGTCAACTAATGTGTTCTCTTTGGCAGTTTCCGTTAGATGCATCTAATATATTGGTTTCAATGTTAAAACAAAGCTGCAACACAATATCTACGTGGAAATATCAAGCAAATTTTAATTCAGAGATTAGAATTAAATAACTCCAAAAAGAGTTGGAGAGTGCAATGTTGAGTAGATGCTACTCTGTTACATGTGATTCACGGTCTTGAGAATGAACTCACTCAAGCACATAGAAGAGAAGAACAATATTGGCACCATGAGAGTAAGGTAAAGTGGCTTCAGTTAGGAGACACAAATACACGATTTTTCCATTATGATACAAAGAACAGGCGTGCTAGGAACGTTATTACTCACATCAAAGATGCAATGGCCATTGTATCTACGGCTCGAAGGTAATAAGTCGGGAAGCGGCACATTGTTTTAAGAGTTGTTTACGTGCTCGACTACATTGGATAATTCTTCGGTTATTGATCAGATCCCCTTAGTAGTCACTAAAAATATGAATCTATCACTATTATAGCCTTTTGACAGAAGCGGAGGTAAAAAGTGTTTTATTTTCTATTGTATCCAATAAGGCCCCCGGTCAAGATGGATTTATTGCAGGGGTTTATAAGGAATATTGGGAAATCATCTCACCAACTCTTGTACCTGAGTTCAACAAATATTAACATCAGGTGTTATGCCAGACAGTGGAATCATACGAACATATGCCTTATTCCAAAGATAAAGTTTTCCCAAAATATGAAGGACTTCCAACACATCAGTTTATGTAATATCTCTTACAAAATAATCTCAAAGATCATGGTAAAACGAATGAAATAGGTCCTACCTTTCCTTATAGCGGAAACACAAGCTGCTTTTTTGCCGGGAATGCAAATCTTAGATAGCGTATTAATGGCTCATGAGGTTTCCATTCTTTGTGGGTTAATCAGTCACTCTTTAAATCCTACATGGCAGTCAAGAGAGATGTTAGTAAGGCATAAAATCGACTCGAGTGGGATTTTTTAGAATGTGTATTACGAAGAAAACGATTTTCAGAACAATATATACGCTGGGTCATGGCTTGTGTTAGTATTGTGTCTTTTTCAGTCTTATTCAATGGCAGTCTATACCAGCGGTTTACAGCTACACGAAGGTTGAGACAAGGCGATCCACTATCTCTGTTTTTATCTTGTGCTCTGATGTAAGCGAAATCAAGGAGACAATTATAAGACATATAATTAGCACGACGCGGCCCGCACCTCTCACATCTACTATTTACTGATGATTCCCTCTTGTTTGTTCAAGTCGGATGTAACAAACGCTACAACACTTAAGTCAATTTTTGAATGTTACATGTCTGTTTCGGGCCAACAACTGAAGATGGACAAGTCAACAATCATCTTTGGGGAATGGTATACCATGACACAAGAGAACACATAAAGTATATTTTTCAAATTCCAAATATAGGCGGTGCTGGGTAATATTTGGGTTTGCTAGAGCAATTTGGTCAGAATAAACGAGCTCTGTTTAAGTATGGAGAGGGTAGTGTACAGAAACAAATTAACGGATGGCAAAATCGGTATCTCTCTACAGCGGGAAAGGAGACACTCATCAAAGATGTAGTCTATGCAATGTTGGTCTATTTTATGCGTTGTTTTAAGCTACTTGATAGTCTCTACTCAACAATTAATAAGATGAGTGCCATTTTTGGTGGGGTTCAACAACACACCAGAAGAAGATGACTACTTCAAAAAAGAACGGAGGTATTGGTTTTAGGGATCTAAAACGATCTAATATAGCATTATTGACTAACAGGGTATGGAAAATTCTACAACAACCGCAAAGTTTGGTGTATCGGTTAGTGCAATCGAGATACTTCCCGCGACAGGCTCATTATGGAATCATCTAGCGATAGCATCATAGATATGGTTCCTTCCTTTAGCTAATAATATAAAACAATTTATGTGGAAATTTTGGTTTGGGGCAATTGCAACATGTGATAATTTACAACTACGAATGATAAATGTAAACCAAGCCTGCATATGCTGTTGTGCGGGTTTTGAAACAATGGACCATTTTTTTTTCACCTGTGATTATGCGATTGCGGTGTGGCACCTTATTGGACTCTCGTTACACTCGCTATTGGACAATACAATTTCAATAGACTTAAAGCTTTCATTATTATTGGATTGGCAACATAATATTAACCCGTTTTGGATTTTACGGTTAATTTGGAAAAGTCGCAATTCTCTAGTTTACTGTCAACATAACATAACTCTTTTGGAGACAATTAAACGAGCCAGGGACGATAAAACGTAATGGCTACAAGCGATGTTCTCTTGAGCTCTTAACACTTCTGATTCAGTACGTCGACGGTCTACAACATGGTCAAAACCGGAGCAGGGTTGGGTGTAACTATGATACTTTGCATTTTACTGGCAATGGACCTTCTGGGTTGGGCTGCTTAATCCGTATTTAACATGGACAATTCTTATCTGACGGTATGGGTCAGTTTCAAGGTCGGAACTCAGTCGAGAATTTTGAAGCAAGTGCCTTACTGTGGCCATTACAGTGTTCTTGGGCACATGGTTACCGTCACGTTGTTTTCGAGGGCGACAATTTGATCCAAAATACTGCATTGCATAACTCCGAAGCTAACTTGCGCTTAAGGCTGTTGTCAATATTACTTGCTTCAATGTCTTTTGAGTGACTAATATGTTTAGAGAATGTTTTGTGTAGGTGTTTGTGAAAGTAACACAAGGAAGACAAAGAGATTTACGAGTTTCCAAGGAAAAGGATTCCTTGGTACATCTCGGTGAGTATAACTCACATATTTGGCTTGTCTATAACCACAAGAGCAATTACAAGTGTTGAGTTACAAGAACAAGAAAGCTATCCCCAAGATCCGAGCTCACACTCTCTTGGGTCTCTCTACTTCTCAAGGTAATTCTCTCACCCCACACTCATGCTTCTTTCTCATCGATATATAGACCAAACTCCCTCACATCATCTTTGCTTTCCCTGACAAAATCCTCCATTTGCTCACCATTGACCCAAAAGGTACACTTCTCTTTTAGGCAATGAAGATAAAAGACTTGGACCAACAAATGATGTAGAAACGTGGCCCATCTGGTGAAATGGCAATCAGCAAATAGGCCCAGTAGAGAAGTCCACAGAAGTTGACCCACTTCATAAAAAAACAAACATGGACTTTGGCCACACGGTCCGGCCCATCTTAGCCCACGAAGGAATGAGAATCGTCGGTCCACAAACTCCACCTCGACTTCTTCGTTCCTTCGCGACAATCAATGCAACTCCTCGACTTCTCCGCTGCGACTTAGAGTCTCGAGATAACCTTTCATTTTCCCACTTCAACCCTAAGCGACCAAAAGCCTTATCTAATTTTTCTCCTTTCATCTTCTTCACTCCTCCGACAAAACCAGAGAGAAACTCTCTCAGATCTTCTCCCACCGTGAAATAACAAACAACCAGAGACAATCATTTTCCCTTTCACCCTTCATACTGTAACCCCGAAGAACCATCGAAACTATCAACCGATTCCGATTCCAATATACGACATGCATGAAGTCCGATCATCGCAGAGTAAGTAAATACACCCTCTTCTCTGCTTATTTCCTTTCATTCTCAGTTTCGTTTCTCTTCAAAACTAAGAACAAACAAACACCAGAAGAAAACTAACCTTCTCTTCTGACCCCCTCTTCGACATGCATGTACGCCAAAGAGACCCCGTAAAGACTCTTGGTCTCCTAACACGGCAGATCGCTGAGTAAACCCAGCTGATCTAACGCCGCCTCAAACTTTCTTACTGGCACCGACTTTGTCAGTATGTCCGCCGGATTCTCCAAGGTACTAATTTTCTTCACTATTATTTCTTCTTCTTCTTCAACTAGTTCCCTCAAAAAACTCATTCTAACCGCCATGTGTTTTGTCCTTTCATGGTATACACTGTTTTTTTGCAAGGCATATGGCGCTCTGAGAGTCGCAGAATATCTCCGCATCCAGATCTCCAAGTCCGATTTCACAGGTAATACCTTTTAACCACACTACCTCTTTTGCCGCTTCTACTAACGACATGTATTCGACTTTTGTTGTTGACAGGGCCACTCTAGTCTGAAGACCAGATCTCCAATTGACAGTATTTCCACCCACTTGAAAGACGAATCCTGTTATGCATCTCCTGCTGTCAAGGTCAGATGCATAGTCGCTATCACAAAATCCCCTGATTCCTTTCATTTCACTCTTCTTAAAAGTTAAACTAAGATCTTTTGCATGTTTTAAATATCTCAATATCCATCTAACTGCATTCCAGTGTTCTGTATAAGAGTTACTCATGAAGCGGCTGACCATCGCGTACATCAGACTTCCCACTGCACTGGCGTAAGGTACATTTTCCATCAACTTCTCACAATCTTTGGTACTTGATAGCTTAAAATGAGAACCCATAGGAGTTTGTACTGCTTTACCCTCTGATTGATTGAATGTGCTTAAAATCTTGTTAATATAAACCCTCTGAGATAATCTCAGAATTCCATTCAGTCTGTCTCTTGAAATATCCATTCTTAGTATGCTCCTTGCATTTCCCAAATCCTTCATTTCAAACTCTTCACTTAATAACCTTTTAGGCTTAATGATTTCTCCCATGTCGCTTGATATCAATAGCATATCATCGACATAGAGAAGCAAATAAATGTAGCAACCTTTCTTGAATTCTCTGAAATATACGCAATTGTCAAAATTACTTCTGCTATAACCATGAGATTGAATATAATCATTAAACCTTAAATTTCACTGTGTAGAAGCTTGCTGTAAACCATATAGTAATTTATGTAACAAACACGCACTTCCCTTCTTTTCAAAACCTTCAGGTTGTTGCATGTAGATTCTTTCATCTAGGCTTCCATGTAAAAAAAGCTGTTTTTACATCCATCTACTCCAATTCCATATCATAATTAACCACAATTGAAAGCATTAACATGATAGTAGTGTGCTTTACCACAGGAGAAAACACTTCATGATAATCACCACCCTCAATCTGTGTAAACCCCTTAGCAACCAATCTAGCCTCGAATCTTTGCTTTTCAACACCTGGAATTCCCGGTTTCACTTTGTAGATCCATTTGCACCCAATGGTTCTTAGATTACCAGTCATAGGAATATCTGACCATGTTTGATTCTTGTTGCAAGAATCTATTTCCTCTTTCATAGCAGCTATCCATAAGTCACGATCCTTTCCATTCACAGCTTCTGTGTATGTCTTATGTTCATCAAAATTTATATCATCTGCAGCATTTAATGCATAGTATGCCACGTTGTTTTCAATGAACCTACTAAGACGTCTAATTTCCCTTCTGCTTCTGTCTCTTGCCAAATAATCATCATAGTCAGATTCAACCATCTCTGCATCATTTTCTGCTTTTATACTCTCTGTTTCCTCATTTGAATCATTAAAAACTCCACCTTGATCTGTATTATGAACAACATCATTTGAACTTCCAGCTTCATTTGAATCAGTAGGCAGCAAAAAAGAAACCCTTTTATTCTTATCCACCTCCTTCTTCTTCTTAAAATCCAATGAAACTTTGTCAAAATCTTTGTAAACTATATCTTCATTGAAGATTACGTCTCTGCTCACAATACATCTCTTGTCTTCTAAACTCCATATTCTATAACCTTTAACACCCTGCAGATATCCCATGAAAACTCCTTTTTTAGCTCTAGGTTTTAGTTTTCCTTGATCAGAATGAAAATAAGACAAACACCCGAATCTTCTCATGTGAGATAAGTCTAGTTCTCTTCCTGTCCACAGCTGTTCTGGTATTTGAAAGCTTATAGGTTTAGAAGGAGTTCTGTTTAGTATATAAACAACTGTAGATGCAGCTTCAGCCCAGAATGATTCTGATAGATCCGTCTCTGTTAATAGGCTTCTAACCTTTTCCAGAATAGTTCTATTCAACCTTTCAGCTATTCCATTCTGTTGCGGAGTGTATGGACATGTTCTATGCCTTTTTACCCCTTCTTGAGCACATAAATCATTGAATACTTTCTTACAATATTCCAGCCCATTGTCTGTCCTCAAAACCTTTAACCTTCTACCACTTTGATTCTCAGTCAAAATCTTCCAATCAACAAACTTCCCATAAGCTTCATCTTTTGTTTTCAGAAAATACACCCAGACTTTTCTAGTAAAATCATCAACGAATGATATATAATACTGACATCTCGCCAAACTAGGTGTTACACTAGGTGATCCCCATAGATCAGAATGAACATATTCCATAGCCCTTCTAAAAAATGAATACCTTTTCTGAATGACATTCTGTGTGATTTCCCGAGAATACATGGCTCACATTTCTTGAAGTCCTTGATTTCACCATGTTTAGTCAGCCCCCTTTCTTTTAACAACTTCATGTTAGCAGCACTTATATGTCCCAATCTGCTATGCCACAGGTCCATCAAATTTTCCGATACCAACATCACATTAGCTTCTGCTTTCATAGGTCTTCCATTTAAGAAATACAGAGTATTTTTGTAACTTGCTGTTAGAACCACTCATTCATCCTTAAACACCTGAAGCTTGAAATTCTTTGATTTATACCAAAACCCCATCATCTCCAATTGTCCCAAAGAAATCAAGTTTCTTCTAGCCATTTCAGAAAATCTAACCTATGATAAAATCACAACTGATCCATCATCATTCTAAAATTTCATTTTCCCAATAGCCGTCACATCGCAGCTTGTGTCATTTCCCATTAAAATTTTTTCTCCATTAATCTCTTCCACATCAAACATAAGGTCTTTTCTGAATGTCACATGATATGAGCACCCAGAGTCGATAATCCACTCATCTCCCACTTCTCTATTTGACGCCATGAGCATTAATGGTTCTCTCTCAATAGCTTCAACAACACTAGCCTCTGCTTTTCCTGATCTGCTATCATTTCCATGATGCTTTCTTTTTGGACAATCTCTTTTGAAGTGATCCTCTGAACCACAAAACCAGCATTGTTTACCTTTTGCTCTGGACTTAGACCTACTTTTGTCCTTCTGTTTTCCTTTTGAAGTTGTAACCTTCTCACTTCTTCCTCTACTCTGAAACACCAGACCTTCTGCACTCGACTGTAACTTGTAAAGACCCTTTTCTTTCATTTCCATCTCTATGGAATAAGCTGAACTAACAATATCTTTTACTGTGATTGTCTCTTCCGCTGCTGTACTTCAATGTGTGAACAAGAGTATCAAATTGTTTTGGTAGACTATTCATTAGAATAGCTGCCTTATCTTCATCACTCATATCAACATGTATGCTAGCCAAGTCAGATATCAATTTATTAAAGACATCTAGGTTCTTATCTAGATTCTTCCCAACATCCATTTTGAAAGCATAAAACCTTTGTTTCAGGTTAAATCTGTGCGGAAGTATCCTCACCTGATACTCTGCCTCCAAAGCCATCCATGTATCATATGCAGATCTCTCCCTTTTCACTGACCTGAGGACAGCATCAGCCAGACTGGAACAGATAAGATTCTTTGCTCTCTTGTCTTTAGCTTTCCATCTCGGATCTGCTTTTACCTTTTCAAGTTTATCTTCTGCAGCAGCTTTGTTGTACTCTTTACCCTTTGGATCTAAACTAGCTTCCTCTTCTAGATAAATAGGTATAAGTGGACCATCAAGTCCCAAAATCTCCAGGTGCGCTAGGATGTTGAATTTCCAGAGAGAGAAGTCACCTTCTCCATCAAATTTATCAACATCAAAGCGCCCTTGGGTAGGTTCCATGTACTCAACCTTCTCACTTTTCATACTAGCTTCTGCTTTAGTCGACATAACTTAAACCTGAAGCTCCGATACCACTTGTTGTCAATATTACTTAATTCAATGTCTTTTGAGTGACTAATATGTTTAGAGAATGTTTTGTGTAGGTGTTTGTGAAAGTAACACAAGGAAGACAAAGAGATTTACGAGTTCCCAAGGAAAAGGATTCCTTGGTACATCTCGGTGAGTATAACTCACATATTTGGCTTGTCTATAACCACAAGAGCAATTACAAGTGTTGAGTTACAAGAACAAGAAAGCTATCCCCAAGATCCGAGCTCACACTCTCTTGGGTCTCTCTACTTCTCAAGGTAATTCTCTCACCCCACACTCATGCTTTTTTCTCATCGATATATAGACCAAACTCCCTCACATCATCTTTGCTTTCCCTGACAAAATCCTCCATTTGCTCACCATTGACCCAGAAGGTACACTTCTCTTTTAGGCAATGAAGATAAAAGACTTGGACCAACAAATGATGTAGAAACGTGGCCCATCTGGTGAAATGGCAATCAGCAAATAGGCCCAGTAGAGAAGTCCACAGAAGTTGACCCACTTCATAAAAAAACAAACATGGACTTTGGCCACACGGTCCGGCCCATCTTAGCCCACGAAGGAATGAGAATCGTCGGTCCACAAAGGGCATATGTGACAACTATAAGGGTTTGGTTACCTATGTTCGAGTCTATCTGCTTTCAATATAGGCCCATATGTCAAAATAATTGTGCATATTTTTAGCTAAGTCTAGTTTATCTTTGACAAGCTCTATTTGGAGTATGTTTCAAATTTTTCCATCTTTTTTATCCATCCAGATGTTTCATCTCGATAAAGATGCAAATTTTTATTCTCTTAGACACAATTATATAATTTATCTAGATGTGACATCTGGATAATTTTAGCAAAATCATTCAAAATTTTACACAATTTTAGATGTGTTTAAATGGTGTATTTGGTTATCCCAACTCAGGGTATATGTCTTCTTTGAACCCTAATCCAATTCGATTTCGTTAATCTCTTATTCGGGTTTGACTCATAGTTTATATTTGCAGCGTTTTCTCAAGCTATCTTTGATGTTTAATTCTTAATGCTTTTTCTTTTGGGTATTTGTGAAGGATTGTTGCAGAACTAGCAAATTTTAAGACCCTCTCACACGCTGTGGAAATAGTCACATCGAGTGCGGAAGATCTTGAGTCCAATCCTTCTAACATCACCACTAAGAGGTAGTTTCTGATGTACATATCAGCAAGCAGATCTTATTATCTCTTGGGACTGTGATTCTGAATGTTGTGTCTTATTAGTCTATATCAAAGAGACTAGAGGAAAGAAGCCGAAGACCGCAAGGTCAAAAGAAAGATCAAAGGAGAGTCCAGGCCAAAGCCATGTAGATAAAACCGAAGACCACCTTAAGGAACTCATAGAAGGAGGAAATGGAATTCAATGACCCACAAAGGTCATCAAATCATCAAGGAATCAAGAAAATGTCATAAAGGGATATTCTTGGAAAAGTCAACGTTTTGGACCACAAAGTCAACGTTATTAGTCGAGTCCATTGACCCTAGAAGACGCTTATTCTAGAAGCAAAGGAGAAAGGGTTTTAGGGCATCATAGCCGTTTGGAAAAAAAGAAAAAATAGATTTTCCCTAGATATGGTTCCAATTCTATTTTTCATTTTTCATATTTTCCCTTCTCCTATTTTTTCTTTTTCCTATTTTTCCTTTTTCTACTTTGCCTTTTCTCTCTTGTATCTCCTTCTATATATACACTCATTGTAAGATGTTTTCATAAGAAGAAGAAGAAAGAAGAAGAGAAGAGTCTTCTCTCCAATTCTCCATTAATCCAAAATCAAATACAAAGAAGTGTTGATCAAAAGCACTCTCATTTATTTTATGTTTATGTTAGTAGCTTCAATGTAGTTTTAGGAGTAGAGATCGTGTAAGAGGCTGCCTTATGGCAGTCCTCTTCAACCTAATCACTTCTAAATTCTCCACTAAACTCTTCTCTTGTTTTTGGTTCATTTATTCTTAAGTTCTAGATGAATGGTTCTTAGATCCAAGACTTCCTTAGCACACAAACTCTAAGTGTTGTGATGCATTGCTTGGACTAGATCCAACCTAGACATTCTGTTCTTGGTAAAGCTACGCTAATCAATAATAGTCTCGGATTTATCAAGTCTTGTTAGTGTAGAAACAACACAAGTTGGTGTTTCTTCACACTTGAGATTGGGGTCATCTTTTGTGGGTTAAGTGGTTTCTTTCACCAAGTGAAGTCTCCACCTTTATGTTGAGTCTTTACTCTCATAAGCTCGATTACTAACAAAGATGTTCCAAAGCAGGTTATAGATTTCATGTTATATATGATTTGCATCTAAAGTATCTGATGGTATACCTCATAGAACTTTTATGAGTGAAGATTTTGAGTGTAGCTGAAATCATATATACCTCAAAGATTTTGAGTGTAGCTTCTTTTCTGTGTTCACTCGATTCTTTGAAGTTGTATCTACTTTAACCTCATAGAACTTTTGTGTAGCTGAAAAGATTAGCATGGCCCATGCGCAAGGGTGAGACGCACAAATTTATTTTCGTCCAAATTTTGTTTGCCAAATTCTACTGCAAAATCTATGTTGGTTTTTGAAACTTATGGTAATACTGTCAACCTTTGGTTTTGGTCAATCTCTTAGCAATGTCTTCTAGTTATGTGTACGAAAGGTCAAGACTTTGATGCTGGTTATAGGTGGTTGAAGTCACAATTTTGCATATCTTGTTGAAATTCTCTACATTTGCTTGAAACATTTTTCATTCATTGGATGCGAAAATGACTTTAATGGAATGAGAAAAGTGTATAGGAATCTAGTGTGAATCATTGACCCTTAAGACCTAAACCCAAATTGCTTTTGTTGGTTTATATGGTTCTATAAGAGTATATGACACACAAGAGTTGGACTCAGGAATATGTATGCATGGCAGAATTGATTGCAATGAAGCATATAGTTTCATCAGTGAATCGTGGAGACAAAAGATGTTTAGTTCTCAGTCTAGTCAATAAGAAAGAGGAACTGGACAAAGATAATAAAAGAATCATACTAAGCTTAGATAGAGAATTTAGTTGATTTTGCAGCAAAGAAAGAGGTATTTTGTGTTTGTGGATTGATTATAGAAGAGAAGAAGCTCAATGTGTTTGCTTTCAATTGGTGATGAGTTCCAATAAACCGGAGTTTAGTTGATTTTACTCGATTCTTTGAACTTTTATCTACTTTAAGCTCATATGAATTTTCAGCGTAGCTCTTCTGAAACTCTTTTCCTTCTCACTGATTTGTAATGGCTTTAGATTTTTATCTAATTGATTGTAGTTGAAACTCTCTTACCTTATACAATGCCAATTCCCATTTTGCTGCAATCTGATTATCAATTCCCATTTTAATGCTTGTTTCTTTCTGATCAACTGAAATTCGAATTGGCGCCGTTGCCAACTGGGTCCTAGTTAGCTACAATTAGGATAATCACTTTCCTGAGACTAAGTTCTACTACAATATTCTAATCTCGTTTCTGGTTTTTGTCTGCTTTCAGGTACACTCGATCAACAAGCTCGACCAACTAAGCTCGAGCTCATTGATCTTTCTTCTGTTTCCAAGAAGCTCGATCAGAACCCAGAAACACTCGATCAGCACACTCGAGCAACACCTGCTCGAGTGTCATTTCAGACAACACAAACCACTTGCATGAATACCAGGTCCCGTGGTAGTGAAGATCTCATCCCATACTCTGACAGAATAGACCGTTTGCCTCGTGAATACTTACAAGAACAACGGAACAGACTGAACGAAGAATACACGGATCAGGTGAACATGAAAGAACAAGTACAAGCTACTGAACTAGGAACCCATCCTAGGAGAGTTAGACACATTGGTGCCGGTGATGCTCCCATCATTCACACTCAACGCCATGGAATTGTTCCACCAGCCATCGCCAACAACAACTTTGAGATCAAGACTGGTATGATCTCCATGGTACAGAATAGTAAATTTCATAGTTTACCTTCTGAGGATCCGCTGGATCATCTTGATGAGTTTGAAAGACTAACCAGTTTGACAAAGATAAATGGGGTTAGTGAGGATGCTGTGAAATTGCGACTGTTTCCTTTTTCTCTTGGAGACAAAGCACACCTATGGGAAAAACACTTGCCACAAGGGTCTATTACATCTTGGGATGCCTGCAAACAAGCGTTTCTAGGCAAATTCTTTTCCAACTCCAGAACTGCGAAAACCATTCTGAGACATTCTCTGAGGCTTGGGAACGATTCAAGATGTACCAATCACAATGTCCTCATCATGGTTTCACTACTGAGTCTCTTCTCAATACTCTCTACAGAGGCGTCATTCCCAAGATACGTATGTTGCTAGACACAGCCAGCAATGAGAATTTTCTTAATAAGGATGTCGATGATGGATGGGAATTAGTGGAGAATTTAGCTCAAGCAGATGGCCAATACAGTGAAGACTATGATCGAACTCCTAGAGGCGTAACAGATTCAGATATGGTTAGTAGAAAGGAGCTCAAAGCCATACAAGACAAATTGGACAAGATACTCTCAGCTCACCATAAGCAAGTACACCATGTAGGTGAATCAGACCGGGTTGAAGAAGACGATGATGAAGATGAAGAGGTCAGTTTTGTGCAGAATCAAAGCAACAACTACAGACAATTCAACAGCTACAAACCCAACCCTAACCTCTCATACAGAAACATAAATGTAGCAAATCCAAAAGATCAGGTGTACCCGCCCAAACCGCACCCGCAACCACAACCCAAACCATTTATACCCAAACAACAGTACCAACAAACACACCACCAACCACCACCTGGATACGAACCACAACCACCCCAACAAACACCTGAAGTGATGGACATCTTGCAGCAGATACTAAAGGGACAGACAGCCACTGCTTCCGAATTAACAAGGAAATTTGCTGAGGTATACGCTAAGATTGATGCTTCACATAATGACCTCAACTGCAAGTTTGAGACTCTTAATGCCCGTCTCAAATATGTGGAGAATCAACAAGGATCCTAATCAACTGTAAAGCGAACCGGACAACTACCTGGAAAAGTTGTTCAAAACCCTAAGGAGTATCACGCCAACGCCATTACACTCCGTAGTGGCCGAGAATTGCTAATCCTGCTGAAACGACAGAGAACACTGAGGACTGTGTTCTTCAGGAAGGGGAGGATGATTTCGTTGAAGAACAAACAGAAATCAGCACAAAAAAATCGAAATCTCTGACACTCGACCAAGACGCTCGAGCACCACCTGCTCGAGTGCCCAAAAACACAACTGACGTATAGAAAGACCCAAAACCGTTCACTCCACCTCCTTTCAAACCACAGCTTCCTTTCCCGCAAAGATTCAAAAAGGATGTTGCAGACAAGTACAAAGCTCTCTTTGAAAAACAGATGAGGGACGTTGAAGTAAAAATACCAATTCTGGATGCCTTCATGCTAATGCCCCCTTATCAAAAGTTTTTAAAGGATGCAGTCAAAGACAGAACACAAGAAGTTGAAGGGATGGTTGTACTAACACATGAGGTCAGTGCTATCATACAAAGAAAAGTGGTGCCTAAAAAGCTTGATGATCCAGGAACATTCACAATCCCATGCTCGCTTGGACCTCTCACATTCAGGAGTTGCTTGTGTGATTTAGGGGCATCGATCAGCCTGATGCCTCTAACAGTCGCCAAAAGATTAGGGTTCGACAAGTACAAATCTTGTAAGATATCTTTGGTACTAGCTGACAGATCGGTTAGGATTCCACATGGAATTCTAGAAGACTTACCAGTTTGGGTCGGAGGAGTAGAAATCCCCACGGATTTCGTTGTTCTAGATATGGGAGAAGAACCAAAGGACCCCTTGCTATTTGGTAGGCCTTTCTTAGCCACTGCCGGAGCTGTGATCAATGTGCCAAAAGGAGAGACTGAACTCAATCTGGGGAAAGATTTCAAGATGACTTTCAGCATCAGCGACATAATGAGAAAACCGACCATTGAGGGTCAGCTGTTCGTGGTACAAGAAATAGATGATCTTTCAAAGGATCTGTTTGGGGAATAAATAGAAAAGGATCACCTTGGTACTGCTTTGATAAAAGACAGTTGTGATGGATACGTATACGAAGAAACTGAGGTCTACAAAGGCTTGTTGGACTCGTGCAAATCACTGAAAAGTGAAAAACAGTTCGAAATCTTACACTCAACCTCAACACTCGAGCAAGCGGAGCCCGAGTGTCCCGATTTGGCCTCTGGAAATCAATGCTCGACCACAATACTCGAACACACCAAGGTCGAGTGTCAGACCGATGACGACTGGTCGGAGCTCAAATCACCAAAAGTGGAACTCAAACCGCTCCCCTCCGGGCTCAGGTACGCATTTCTTGGATCTAACTCGACTTATCGAGTAATAGTAAATAATGCATTGAGTGATGATGAGTTATATATGTTGCTTTCTGAATTAAGAGGGTTTAGGAAAGCCCTAGGATATTCACTGTCTGACTTTAGTGGGATCTCTCCTGACTTGTGCACACATAGAATTCACCTTGAAAATGAATCTTATTCTAGCAGGGAACCTCAAAGGATATTGAATCCGAATTTGAAGGAGGTTGTTAAAAAAGAAATTTTGAAACTATTAGATGCTGATATAATTTACCCTATTTCGGATAGCAAATGGGTATCTCCTGTGCATTGTGTGCCTAAGAAGGGAGGGGTCACTGTCATTAGGAATGAAAATGATGATTTAATCCCAACTAGAACTGTTACAGGACATAGGATGTGCATTGATTTTAGAAAACTGAATTCTGCATCTAGAAAAGATCATTATCCTTTGCCATTCATCGATCAGATGCTAGAAAGGTTAGCTAATCACTCATATTACTGTTTCCTTGAAGGATATAATGGATTTTTTCAAATTCCTATACATCCAAATGATCAGGAAAAGACAACCTTTAATTGCCCTTATGGTACATTTGCATATAGGAGAATGCCATTTGGTCTTTGTAATGCACCTGCTACATTTCAACGTTGCATGACTTCTATATTTTCGGATCTGATTGAGGAGATGGTTGAGGTGTTCATGGACGATTTTTCTGTCTATGGTTCTTCCTTCTCCTCTTGTTTGTCGAACTTGTGCAGGGTTTTATCCAGGTGTGTTGAGACAGATCTCGTGCTTAATTGGGAAAAATGCCACTTCATGGTGAGAGAAGGCATCATTCTAGGTCATAAGATTTCAGGAAAGGGTATCGAAGTCGATAAAGCCAAAATAGAAGTGATGGTTCAGCTGCAGCCGACCAAAAAAGTCAAAGACATTAGGAGTTTCTTGGGACATGCAGGATTTTATAGATGATTCATCAAAGACTTTTCAAAGACTGCTAGGCCTCTAACTCGTCTCCTTTGCAAGGAAGCAGATTTCGTCTTTGACGAAGAATGCCTCAAGGCTTTTCTCGAATTTAAAGAAGCCTTGATAACAGCACCACTAGTCTAAGCACCTGACTGGAATCTCCCTTTTGAGATAATGTGTGATGCTAGTGACTATGCTGTTGGAGCAGTTCTGGGACAGAAGAAGGATAGGAAGCTAAATGTGATCTACTATGCTAGTAGAACACTAGACGAAGCTCAGATGAAATACGCCACTACAGAGAAGGAATTGCTTGCAATTGTGTTCGCTTTTGAGAAATTCAGGTCCTATCTGGTTGGATCGAAAGTTATTGTGCATACTGATCATGCAGCTCTAAGATACTTGATGAAAAAGAAGGATGTGAAGCCTAGACTACTTAGGTGGTTTTTGTTGCTGCAAGAATTCGACATGGAGATAGTCGATAAACAGTGGAGAGAAAACGGTGTTGCTGATCACTTATCAAGGATACATGTTGAAGAAACCCTTCCAATGAACGATTGTATGCCTGAAGAACAACTGTTGAGTTTTTCCACCGAACACTCGACCATGACACTCGAGCACCACCTGCTCGAGTGTCAGGCCCACGATCGGAAAAGGTGTTTCTCGATCGGATCAAAATTTGTGGGAACTTGCTTACCATGGTATGCCGACTTGGTTAACTATTTGGTAGGAGGAGAGCTGCCTAAGACTCTGAATTATCATCAAAGGAAAAACTTCTTCTGGGATGTAAGGCAATATTTATGGGATGAACCTTATCTTTACAAGCAAGGGTCTGATGGATTATTCAGAAGATGTGTGTCAGAAGAAGAAGTCAAGGGAATATAGGAGCACTGCCATGGATCTACTTATGGAGGACACTTTGCTGCATTCAAAACAGCACAGAAGATTCTTCAATCCGGGTTATGGTGGCCATCGATTTTCAAAGACTGCCAAGAGTTTATATCTAGATGTGATTGCTGTCAAAGAATGGGTAGTATAAGCAAGAGGAATGAGATGCCGCAGAATCCAATCTTGGAAATAGAAGTGTTTGACTGTTGGGGAATCGATTTTATGAGACCATTTAAGCCTCCTTCTTTAGGGAACAGCTACATTCTGGTTGCTGTGGATTATGTCTCTAAATGGGTAGAAGCTATTGCAGCTCCTACAAACGATGCAAAAGTGGTACTTAAGATTTTCAAACACATAATATTTCCCAGATTTGGTGTACCAAGAGTTGTGATCAGCGAGGGAAGGTCCCACTTTGTCAACAAGGTTTTCGAGAATTTGCTTAGGAAACATGGAGTTAAACACAAAGTGGCAACTCCTTATCATCCTCAAACCAGCGGACAAGTCGAGGTCTCTAACAGGCAGACTAAATAAATTTTGATGAAGATAGTTGGGCTGGCAAGACGTGATTGGGCCGCCAAATTAGATAATACTCTTTGGGCCTATAGGATTGCTTTCAAAACACCTATTGGACGCACACCTTTTCAACTACTCTATGGAAAGTCCTGCCATTTGCAAGTAGAGCTAGAGTACAAATCGATTTGGGCAACCAAACTCCTGAATTTCGATATCAAGACAACACAAGAAAAGAGCCAGATGGATCTTCATGAGCTTGAAGAAATCAGACTTGAAGCATATGATAGCTCAAAAGCATAAAAAGATCGCACAAAGGCAGCTCACGACAAAAAGATCCAGCGGAAATCAATCAAAGTTGGTGATCAAGTACTTCTCTTTAACTCAAGACTCAAGCTGTTTCCCGGAAAACTACGATCAAAGTGATCTGGTCCATTCAAAGTACTACAAGTTCTACCTTATGGAGCAGTCACTTTGGCCAACAACAATGGGGAAGGATTTACTGTGAACGATCATAAAGTTAAGCCTTATTTGGCCAACTGCACGATTTCTGAGGGAACTTCGGTTCTGCTCGATGAGCCGCCTCATCTCTAATGAATATGAGGAAGTCGAGCTTGAGACTATAAACAAGCGCAATTGGGAGGCAATCCCAAAGGTATCCTCTGTATATATATTCAATTTTTTTCAGCATATTTAATTTCTTTAAGTATACTCGTTACTTTTCATTTTTACTTGCATCTATTTCGTCTTACATGCACTTGGAAGGTTTTTTGTACTCTTTTACACGAAAGTGGGGCCCAAATAGGACAGGTAGGGTCTGAACCGACAAGATGGGACAGCACTCGACCACGCTTGGTCGAGTGTCCCACTCGAGTGTCAGCCATCACTTGGCAGACTGACACTCGACCAAACCTGCTCGAGTGTCAGGCTCGAGCGTCCCGCCATCATGCCTATTCATATACCTCCGAGCCTATAACTGCCGAAAGCTGAGAAATGGGAGACATTTACTCCGAAAAATGGGTTAAATCTTTCTTTAATTCAATATCTTTTATATTTAATTCAAAAGATTTGATTTAATCCAAGTTCAAATTTTGAATTTGAAAAGATTCCTCCTTTGTCTTTCCTCTTCTATAAAAGGAGGAGGAGCCTCTCTCCTTTCATTCACACGAAATACACTCTTTTTCTAACAATTCTCTCTAGTTTTTCTCTCTTTTACAGAAGCAAATCGTCTCTTTCTCTCTGCTCATCCACTACACTCGACCATTTCAACTCGAGTGTCAAGATCGAGCGTCGCAACACTTGCTCTTTTCCGATCAACTCTCACGATGACTGACGGCAAAACCAACAAGGCTAACCTCCTACGCCTTTGAGCCAAGAATATGCTCGATTGAGAAGAAATCCTGCCGAAGGAGAGTCTTCTAAGAGCACGAACAAACCTAGCAGAAAGGGGAAGAGAAGGTTAGAGGTTCAATCTGAGAATGAATCGGAGGAAGGAAGAGAGTACTTGGATGAGGATGATATGGATCCAGACCTCGTTGAAGAGACACTTTGGGCAGATGGATATGGCGAGAGAGAGGCTGAAGAAGCAAGAGAGATAATCCTTCCTAGAAAGAAAGAGAAAGAGATGAAAGAGAGACACAACTCGGCAAGGGCACTCAACGATCTACGGAGGATGGACTTCATAGGGACCCGCTATCCATGCAAGGAGGCACTAACTGCGATGGGAATAGCTAGAGATGTGGATCTCATGTTATAAAACTGTGGGCTGTCCACATTTGTGTCATATCCACAACGAGCATACAAGGAAGAGACTCTACAGTTTCTGGCGACGGTTCAGATTTATCTATACGATGCAGAAAACGAGAGTCTCCAAGAAAGGCAAGGTGGCGGTTACATTTTCTTTGCAATTAGAGGAAGAGACTATCGCATGACTTTCAGAGCACTTCGAGATCTTTTCGAATTCCCGAGAGCAGAATCTATGAACTACGAACCAGACTTTGATAGGGCGGAACTAGATGATGTGTGGCGATCAATAACCTCAACAAGGAGCAGATTCTCATCCTCACGATCTAAGGCGTCTCTAATCCGAAACCCAGCCTTGAGACATCGTCTACAAAGAGTGACAGATCCCCGATTATCGGAGATAGGAACAGCACTGGTCTAACCATCTAGTTCGCGAACCAGTTAGTCACATACCGCGATTGGGCAAGGGACAATAAGACTGGAGGACGTGATGGTAAGATCACGATTGGCGGACTTGTCACATGCATTCTGGAGAGATGTAATGTGCCAATCGATGAGACAGAATGGGCTGATCCTCGATTCATGAACACCGATCACTTAAGGAGAAGCCAATTCTTGGCCGCGACTGAGGTTCGAGGTAAGCTCCTTTACTCTTTCCATCATTTTCTTAGACCAAACGCTTTTCTACTTTTGCCAAACAGGGAGTACACGTCAATAAGGATGGGGCAGAACACAGATTTTAATCCGCCTTTAGAAGCCTTATACGATCTGAATGGCCCTCAGCAAAGTTCATCTCCAACAAACAGCGATGAAGTGGATCCTGAGGCGTATTGCTTTGAAGAATACATGATGCCACCACGTCAAGGAGAACCGATCCGAGAGGCACACAAGAACATAGGCTTGTTGCAAAAGATGAACAAATGGCTGATGAAGAAGGTGAAGAAGCTGACTGCAAGCGACGAAGCTAGAAGGCAGGAAAACGAGGATCTAAGTAGAAGAGTGGCTATTCTAGAAAGAAACAGTAGTCCACCACCACCACCAACTATTCGCCCACGAAGAGCCTCTGTGTCCACTGATCGTGAAAGGCAGCAACAACCCGCACCAGCTAGACACTCCTCTGCAAACCCCGCAGCCTTCTCATACAGAAGGCCTTTTGATGCAGCTGGGGGAAGCTCGAGTCAGCCGCTCGAGCATCAACCGATCGAGCATCAATCTGAACACTCGAACGAAACGCTCGAACAAGCTGAGCTCGAGCAAGCTGAGCTCGAGCGTCAGAGACACAATGACCACTACATGGAAATCATGCGGAATATGGCAGCCGACTACTGGAACCACTAGAGAGGTACCCAAAAACCCTTCCTTTCATTGTAAATACCATTGCATATTTTTCACTTGACTTGTTGGTCTAGGATCCTCTTTCGGACTTTTATACACACAAGGGACTGTGTGATTTAAGTTTGGGGGAGGGTTCTAGAGGACATTTGACTTTGTTTTCTGTGATTCTTAGTTTTTATTCTTTGCATTTGATCATTTAAATTACATCTAAGGCATAGAAAAACCAAAAATATTTTCCTTTAGCATATTTCTAGATTGCATATCATCTAAGGCATAGAAAACCCATAAAAATTTGAAAAAAAAAATCGAAAAAGCATTAGTCAAAAAAGAGTGTTCATGTAGCTGCAATGCATTCATATAGGATTGAGTCTAGAGTTTCGGGAATCATCTTGCTAAATAGACAGACTTGCTAGGTTGATTGGCTAGTAACCATAGTGAACTCTTAGACTTGCGTTTTTTTTCCCTTTTGAACACTGATTGGTAGATCATTGACCTTTGAAACCAATACTTAGGTTGTGTCTCAAAAAGAACCAGATTTGTTGCCTCATAATCGAATTCTATTATTTCCAAATTAGGGGCTTGAGATACATTGCATAAGATCCTTCCTTATGTTCAGCTAGCTAAGTAAAAAGAAAAGCATAAGATGAATATAGAATCATCCTTCTCAACTCGGCTCAAATAATATGGTCTAAGATAAACAGGGATTGTGCGTAAACCCGTACCTTCTTGTGTTCATCAATAAAACCATTTCGATATTGCCTAAGATGGACCGGAACTGTGCGTAAACCCATACCTTTTCGCGTCTTATTGATAAAGCTAATACATCGATGCCTAAGGTGAACCGGGACTGTGCGTAAACCCGTACTTTTTCGTGTATCATTGATAAAGCTGAAGCTAATAAAAACGAGTAGGAGTTGAGAAGTGATCAAAAATGCTTAATCCATAGTGACTAGCTGAATTTGAGGAAGTTGAATCCTAAGGTCTTTGATCAATAGCCCCTCTTGCAGACTGCACTTAAAAGAAATAGGTTTCAAATCTGAGTTTCTTAAGAGTCCAACTAAGTGTTAGGGAATATTCGGTTTTTATGCTAAGCCTTGATGATACTAGATTGTGGTTCTTGCAAAGGAATGAGGGTTCACTTGTGGATTACAGTTTTTTCAGTTTGATAAGTCGTTTGTTTAAGTAAAGATGTTCTCATTGTCACCAACCTCTCTTCCTTCTTAGATCGATGCATATTTGCTTGAGGGCAAGTAAAGACTAAGTTTGGGGGAGTTGATGTGTCTGCATTTTACCACATTTTAGGGCCATTATTTAGCATATTTTGCATTCATACTTGCATTATTATCATAGTTTTAGGTTCTTTTTAGGCATAATTTGCATACTTAGTGTTGGGCATTGCATACATTGCATTTAGGCACTTTTTGGAGCTTATCATGCAGTATTTCGGACTACAAGAAGACCAATGAGGAATCGTCTGGCCTAAAGTTGAAGTTCAGAATGTGAACTAGAAGATTTGGCACTCGAGTTTTGACACTCGAGCATGACACTCGACCATCACTTGGTCGAGTGGATTTGCGGACCAGAAGTAAGACTTTTGACGAAGTTAACTTCTTGGGCTTCTCTACAAAAAGGGCCCATCAATACCCACTTGTGCAAGCCTTACAACTATTTTAGGCTTTTTCTATTTTCTTTCTTAAGGAAATTTTCTTTTTACTTTTCAAGGAATTTCTCATTTTCTTTCTAGGGAATTTTCCCTTTTCTCTTTAAGTATTTTTTCCTTTTTCTTAAGATCTTTTGATCTATAAATTGTACTAGAATTTCCAGTTTTAATATACAATATTTTCTAGCAAAATTTCGACTTCTCTTTTACAAAGCAATTTACGATTTTTAGTCTTAAGTTTATGCAATTGATTTTCGCTTTTGAGTCTATGTTTTACTTCATGAATTCTGAGTAAGTTAGTTTATGGTTCTTGAGGAAGGGGTGAGATTAGGGGAAAACTTAGGGATTTCCAGATTTGTTTATGTTTGATTAAGGTCTTAGATCTCTTTAATTTAAGTGTTCTTAATGCTTGTTTCTTTCTGATCTATTGAAATTCAATCTCTTGGTGAATCCCCCCCGAGAGGCGTTTGGGGAATCACTTGAACATGCTTAAGTTAAGATAACATCTTCCTAGCTCAAGAGATTGATTGTCTAGGGTGTTATTAGGCTCTGTAAGGTCCATACTTAAAGCCTCTTGAATTTCCAATCATTGGGCGAGAGTCAAGTCAGGTTGTCTTTTAGGAGAGGTCCCATTGCGCGAGAGTGAATGTGATTACTTTGTGATTCCTTGCTTAGAGGTCATCTAAATAGGTTGATAAATAAGTCTGGAACCCCTAGGAATACCCTAATCATTGATCCTTAACCTCGAGAACCCCTTTTCCTCTGTTGAATTTTCGTGAATTTTAAATACTCTGCTTTTAGGTTGAGATTCGGTGTTGCACTTCATTTCATTTCCCTATTGCTTTATTTCCAATGCTCTGTTTTTACATTCTATTTTCATGTCTCGTTTTTAGCACTCTGTTTTCGTATTTCATTTTCACCTAGATTAGATCACCACTCACTAAATCGAATCTGGCTTAGATTAGGATAAGTAGATTACATCTTGATTGCTAGTTACTCTCCCAGTGGATTGACACCATACTGTCCTGCAATTGATTAAATAAACAGTATGGTATTTGAGAAAACACCGTAAAAACACTCTTTATCAATGATGCTGCTCTAGAAGTTTTTGGAGTGCCGAATGTTCATGTACCATGACATATTCATAGGACAAATCATGCTAAAGAATGTTTTTGTGTGCAAAGGTTTATTTCTGAGTGTGAGCAACAATGCTATGAATCAGAGAACATTCATTAGTTTATGTCAGAAGCTAGCTGGACAATATAGTCTACGAAAATCTCAATATGTTTATCTTGAAGAGAGTGTAGCAATGTTCATCGAGATGGTTGCACAAGACCTAACAGTTAGGGTCTTAGCTTAGAGATATCAACATTCTTTTGCAACACTGGATATAAAGTTAGATGAAGTTTTGAGTGTCCTTTTGAAACTTGCAACAAACATTGTGAAGCCTATGAGTGGTGTTCACAACTACTAGCCATGTTCTAGAAATGATGAGCGATATTGGCCATATTTTAGGAATCGCATTGGTGCTCTTGATGGTACTCGCATCTCGGTCTGTCCGCCATCGGATAATGTTGAACCATATAGAGGTCGAAAAGGTGAACCAACAATTAATGTGTTTGCCATATGTAATTTCAACATGAAATTCATATACACATATGTTGGGGTTCCTGGTCGAGCACATGACAAAAAAGTACTAACACATTGTGCTACATAAGAACTTTCTTTTCCTCATCCTCCAACCGGAAAGTATTACCTAGTCGACTCAGGATATCCCACTAGGACTGGTTATCTAGGACCTCATCGTAGAACCTTATACCACCTTGATTTGTTCAGGGGAGGACCACCAACAAACACTAGAGAATTGTTTAACCGCAAGCATTATGGATTGCGTTCTATGATTGAACGAACATTTGGAGTATGGAAAGCCAAATGGAGGATTCTAGACCGCATACATCCTAAGTATAAATTGAAAAAATAGGTGAAGATTGTGACAACAACTATGACACTCCACAATTTTATACGAGATTCACATCATGAGGATCATGATTTTTTACAATGGGAAGCGGCAGAGGAGTACGAGCATCATAGTGATTAAGTGGTATATAATGATGAACATATTTCATATATCTCGTCTCGTGATACAGCGATGGAGACTTTACGCGATTCTATCATCGAGGAGCTTGCGAGAGGACGTGGGCTTCCATATTAGTATTATATATTATTATGTATTAAAATGCAATTTTTTTTATGTTTTAAAATATTTGCTAGTATTGTGATTCTAAACATTTTTTGTTTGTTTTAATTTATTTCTTAAATTTTTATGTTATTGAAATATTTCTATATTTTTATGCATTGAAATGTATGAGTATTTATTATTTTCTATGTATTAAAATGTTAAATAATAATATTTTTAAATTTTTATAATGTAATTATTTATTAAAATTTAATTATGTAATTAATATACAATTTTGTAAGTTATTTTAAAAATAATTTTGATACTTATTTAGCTGTAAATATAATTTATATCATAAAAAACAACTTAACATGAACATGTCATTTTTAGTCATTTGCTTACATATTACATCCACCTAATTAATACAAATGTACAAAGAAACATAAGTTCATCCAAACGCATCATCCATATGTAGTTCTCAGATGAGAAAAGAACATCATCCAGAAAGATCATACAGACGTATCATCCAAAGTGATCATCTGGAAGTAGTTTTTCGATGGAGAAAAGAATAGGGCCTTGTTATAGTGGATGCTGATTGATATCATTAAAAGTTGATGTTAAAAAAAAGAACCCAACTAGTGGAATCTTCAGGCGCAGGTTATAACGTGGATGAAGCCGGTGTTTGAAGGTTCGGTCATCTTCCCATCAGTCTTTCCTAGGTTTGGTCCGTCTTTCCAATGCAAAAGAGGTGGTCCTAGAGCATCTCAGAGGCATGGTTTGGTAAGTAGGTGAAGAAACGGGTTGAATCGGTGGCTTGATGAGTAAGATCTTTGTTTTGAGGGCAGCGACATCTGAAAAAGAGTCTTCGGCGGTGATCCTCTCCGGTATCTCGAGTAAGCCCTCGGTAGAGTAGGCTTAGGGTTTTCAAGGAGATTCCCAAAGGAGATCCCGTTTCACAGAATCTCCATCAGCTATTTTCTGTTTATCGGAAGCCAATTATCGAAGAAGCAGACATTTCATTATTCTAAGTGGATCGTTAATGGGTCTCAAACCTAATTTTACATTTTAGTTCAATTATTTTTGTTGTCAACTAACATAATGGTTTTTGAATTTTTCTCCTGCTATTACAAATTCGATCCTTAATGCTTTGAAAATTTATAAAATAACAACACCACTGGATAATTTGTTTTCGGTATATTTTAGTTCAGTTAGATGGTTAAATTTTGATTTTTCTACTATTGCTTATTTGCAGCTTTTGCTTCATTTAATTTAATGCATAAAAAATTTGTCAAAGAAAAAGAAAATCAACACGATTGATAAGTCGTAAGTGACCACACATCTCTACGTGAAAATGACTACTATAATTAGATATCGCAATTCACAGATTCACATATTACGTTACCAATCAATCGTGTTAGTTTGTTTATCAATATACAAACGGTTTATCGATTTATTTTTTAATGATAAAAAGTCAATGATTTTTCTTTCGAAAAATATTTGGTATTTACTAAATAAGATAAAGTATGTTATATCATAAAATAAATTATCATCCAATAAATAATAAGTGTTTACCGCAAAAATGAAAACCAAAACCATAATCGTTATGTTTTATATTCATGAACTAAAATGTAAAACCTTTTTTTTTGGGTTAAAAATAAAATGTAAAACCTTGATTATAGTTATTCATATTTATGCACTCAAAAGTTTAAACCTTAACTAGACATGTATCGTTGTGGTCACTTGTGTTCCTTTATTTACATGTATACACTAAAAATTAAAACTTTGTAACATGGTAACTAATCTTCATATAAACGGATTAAAAAAAAAGCTGAAAAGACCACATGCTCATTCCTCCATTAATGTCTCTTTCTGTTCATTAATACCACAAAAGAGAAACCACTTGCGCAGAGAAGATTTCAAAGAACAATAGAAATATGGAAAAAAAAACAAAAAATGAAATTTTCAATATTTGTTTTGTTTTGGTTCAAGACAAAGAAGATTCTTCAACTATAGTTTCTAACTTAGGTTTCTTAGATTTGGAAATAGAGATCCTATGCATGAACTCCGCCGCCGAAAACTCTTCAATATCTTCTAAATTCAGCTTCGATCCCGTCGACGTAACTCTGACGTCACCATCTCCTCCGTCCGGCGAAACCCTTCCGGGGGAAGAATCAGTTCCAATCCGGCGACGTTGTTTCTTCGCCGCTACGAATAACCGAGCCAAATCGGAAGCATTAGCTGCTGACGTGGCACGCGTAATAGGGAAAGCTACATACACGTGGCAGCCTTTGGTTTGCAGATCATCATCGGCTGCTAAAGGACAAAACTTCCGACCGATCTTTAACGACTTGGCTTCGACAAGGAAGAAGCTTGGAATCTCCATCATAAGCTCGGCTACTTTCGTAGGCGCGTGAATGTGACGCACTCCACCGTCCGGAAGAATTACTTTGGCCGTTGATGAAGAAGAAGAAGACGACGTTTTGCTTAGAGCCGAAGAAACGTAGTTACCCATTATGTGAAGTTTAGTAGAGAGGGAATTGAAGGAAGAATTTTGGTTTGTTCTTAGGAGAGAATCGGAGAGGACATAAGTGAATATATACAAGAGAATGTTTGGCAACAAAGAAAAAGAAGGAAATAATAATATTTTAAGAAAGTGGAGATAGACAGTTGTGTTGTGTGCATATTGAGAGTTTGACATTATATGGTTGAATCCGCGTCTTGACATTATTATAATATTCAAATATGTATGTATATCCGTGTTCTTCTTAACCCATTTCCTAGCACTTTACATGGAAGTTATAACTTGTAAATTCCCCTAACTATTTGACTGCAACCATCTTAAAAGTATCTATTTGTCAATATAAGTTGGTTATAAGTTATACAAGTGGGGAAGTGCCCTTATTTTTGTTTGTTAAATCTTTTCCACTATAATTTTTAATAGATAATATGTTATTCTATTGATTTTGGGGAGTTAAATTATCTCCCTAATAGAGTTCGTAATTTAGGAAATCTGGATTATATAAAGTTTAAATAGTAACAAACTGGATTTGGCTGAATCTCGATATAAGTTGAATCTTGCTGATTTTTTTAATTAAAATTTTTAGTAGAATTTGGCTGATAAAATTTAATCAAATGGCAACAAATGAATTTGGCTGAATTATGTAGAAATTAAAATATTAGTTTCGTAAAAAAATAAATAGTATTGTACCCCATAAAAAAACTTAATTTGAAAAAACATTTTGAAAATTTTAAATAATATTTAAATGTTAATAATGATTAAAATATTATATAAAATTTAAGCCTCCATAATATTTATATATATATATATATATTTAAATATCTAAACCTAGAAAACCGAAGTAAACCTAAACTGAAATAGAATGTATAAAACTGAACTGAAACAAAAATATATAAATTTAAAACTCATCAAATCGAATTAGATGAATATTCACATAAAATTTGGACCTTAACAAACCACAATTAAATCATACTCGATATAAACCGAACTGAGATCAATCTAGAAAATATGTCCATAGGTGTTAAGTGAAGAAAATCTGCTGAATGTAAAACGTGGTGAAACTTTTTTCAGTAATTAAATCGACAATATCTAATCAACAACCAAAGTCCACCATAAACCCTTTTTAATTTACATCATGTAGTAAAAAAGAGCAAATCTTTGATGTTAGATTCATATATCCAAGAAATTAAATTTGAATCAGAACCTAACTGAAAACCAAATAGATATAAAATAACCAAAATACAATTACACATTTTAAGTCAAAACAACTTTATATATAAGCTAATAAATTTAGTTTAAATTTTATTAATTGAAGTAGAATAATTAATATATTTAGTTATATGGTATGTTATGTACAAACATAAATGAAAAAGTAATTGACAAAAAGTAAAAAGAGTGAAAGATCAAAAGAAAAAAAAGTTTCAAAGAGAATAGAAGACATGTAAATAATAAACATGAATAAAAATGATTAAAAAACAAAAATTCCTCGACTTTCCACTAACATTTAATTGGCAATAGAGGACAAAGTGAAATAGAAAAAATGATGCAGAATTTGTGAATATGTTATCACTTAGATCCTATAAAGTAAATTAGCTAAATGGCACTGGATCAATTGGAAATTTGGTAAATAACATTGATAGATGGATAAGCGACAATCTAAAATTACATGACTAAAAAACGCCTCTAAACCACAAACGATCGGTCCATTAGCCCAAGTTTTTGCAAATGTAAGCAGAGGAACTCGATCCCAGGATGTGCAAGTGTGCATGCCTCTTGTGCACTTACCATCTGCTATTAGGGTAAATGTCACTTGCAAACGCCTCTAACTTAATTAAATAGAATTAAAATAAACAAAAAATGTAAAACAAATAGAATATGGTGTACTTAGAGAGGGAGAGAGAAGGAAAGAAAGAAGAAGAAAAGGAGAAAGATAATTAAAAAATTTATTGCAACAAACATGGAAATAAACATACAACACATATAAACGACCAAAAAAATACATACAACATAAGCAAAAATTTAAGAATGATATTCGTAGCAATGTTTATCAATAAAAATAATGAAAAGATATATGTTCTGACAGAAACACACGCTATATAGTAAGTTTCTTATGGCCATTATTTATATACAGTAGCTTATATTTTTTCGCGTGCCATATTGCCAATTTTGAAGTTAGCGAGTACCATATACTCAAATTTCCTTACATTATATATCGTCGATAAAATTTTTAGAAAAAAAACAAATTGTAGAAGAAAAATCAATTATGAACTTGAATTAAATTAGCATATCAGATTCGATTAAAGTAGATCAATTTTGTGTGCAACGGGATATATTAATTAGAGGTATTAAGGTTTAACATCATAACACGTAGTAGGAGTGAAAGAACGGGAAGCTGAAAGTGAGGAAGGACGCAATAAAAACAAAATGCATTTGAAGACTTTCCGGTTGTAATCTCAGAGCAAGCAAGTTTCAAATGATACGATTTATTTACAATAATAATAGTATCAAATGAGTAATGATAAGTTGCGTGTGGGGCCCAGAAGGCTCGTGTTTCCTTGGTACTTTCGATATGGTGATTGCTCTATGGAACCTTTCCTCTCATTTAGAGCCTCCTTTGACTCTCTATCCCGACTGTTCCCCTGATCCATGGGACTTCATTTCCCTACTTTCCTTTATTAAAAGAATAATATTATAAGCTTACACTAAATCTTTTGTGTTATTTTGTGTCAAACAATTTAAACAACAAATTCCAATTTTTAATTTCCAACTTCAAAGTTCAAACAATATTACACAAAATTACATAATTTCATGAACCAAAAATATTGTAGAAGCAAGATCGATACTGACCTAAAGTTGATGAAACTTGTGTTTAATTATCCACCAAATTATATATAAACAATATAAGAGCATCAAATTGTAGAAATGTTCATGTTGCTCTCGTTATATATCTCTTCTTCGAAAGCAAAGTGTATTGAATAAACTATTCAATAAACGAAAAGACAATAAAATGTTAAAAAGATTTCGCTTAAGTGAAAAAGTAAAGCTAAAGTTTGTTATATACAATCAATTTGTTAACCAAGATAATTAACTAAATATAACAAACAAATGAATTGAATCGGTTTAGTAAACCAGAACAAACCAAAATATTATCCTAATACACCCTCCATCAAGTCTTTGAATTCAAATTCGGCGAAGGAACGAAGAGGCTTGATTTGGACGGAGAATTGGATGAAAAGCCATGGTGTAAAAGCTTTGTCAAGATATCAACATGATGGTTCAAGCTTGAGACATGAAATAACTTCATGAATATGTTCTTAAGCTGATCTTGAATGGTGTGACAATCAATTTTGATATGTTTTGTCCATTTGTGGAACACCGATATTACTAGCAATATGGATCGTATATTTACTATCACAAAAACTTTTTGGTAGCAGAAACAAAGACTTTAAGATCTTTGAGGAGCTGACTGAGCCATAGGAGTTCACATGTGGTAAAAGCCATGCTTCTATATTCAACTTCAATGCTGCTTCTACTCACAGTTTTTTGCTTATGCGACGTCCAACTAATGAGAGATTCACATAAATGCACGCACAATCCTGTGATATAACGCCTAGAACAGGGCAGGATGCCCAATCTGCATCAACAAATGTGTTAAGGAAAGGTTCAAAGTCTGCGCCATAAAAGAGCCCTTGAAATAGGTTGGATTTCAAGTATATAAGTACACGATGAGAGGCCTGGAAATGTATATTTGTTAAATAAGCAAGGAACTGACTAAGGTAGTTGACAACAAATGTAAGATTCGATCTTTTAATGGTGAGATATAACAAACGGCCAAAGAGTTCTCTATAGAGTGTAGCATCTTCTAATAATATACAAGAAAACTTACTAAGCTTGATAGTGGGATCCATTGGAACCGAGCAAGGTTTGCAAGCTAGTAAACATGTAGTAGCAAGGATATCAAGTGCATATTTGCGTTGGCAAATTGAGATATCTGTAGAATTATGATCTATCTTGATCCCTATGAAAAATCGAGGAACTCTCATATCATTTATCTTGAAAGCTCTATGCAATGCATTCTTTAGAAACTGCAGCTCAAAATCACTGTTTGAAGCAATTAGTATGTCATCGACATAAACTAATAAAGCAACAAAATCATCACCAGATTGTTTAACAAATAATATGTTGTCACCCGAGCACTGAATATAACAACCTTGAAGAATAACTTGATATAAGCATTGGTACCGTTGTCTGGATGCTTGCTTCAAACCATAAAGGGAATTATGCAATCTACAAACTCAATTTGGTGGAAGTGTTACATGAGGAGGAGGTGTATATCCATGAGGTAAACTCATAAAAATTTCCTCATCAAGATTTTCATGAAGGAAAGCATTCGTCACGTCCATTTGTGTAAGACTCCAGCCATAGATAGCAGCCAAACCAGTATCAATTTCACACTTGCTAAGTTAGTAATGGTGAAAAAGTATCAATATAGTAAACACTTAGCTACTAAACAAGCTTTGTACCTCTCTATCGACCATCTGGAATATACTTTATAGTAAAAACCCATTTCCACCCTATCACATTCTTATCAGTGGGTAAAGATACAATGCTCCATGTCCCAAGAAGCTGAGAGCAAATATCTCTGCATCTATCGCCTTAGGAAAATGTGGATGAGCCATAAGTTGTTTAAATGTCTGAGGTTTTGTCTCAAATGTATAGAAAAGAGCAAACGTTTAATAGGAAAGATGCAGTTTAGAGTAAGTAAGAACATCAAAGATCAAATATGGATTGTATTGTTAAATTTGTTTAAGGTAGCAATGGTAATCATATTGGTAATGAGGAGCTTTTACCTGTCATTTAGATCGAGTTATGGTAAGTGATACTTCTCCTGTAACAAAGGGAACAATCTATGGAATTGTAGATGTCGTGGTAGAGTTTAATGCATATGTATGTGATGATGCAAGATAAACATTAGGATTAGGTAAATCAACACACATAGAATCACAAGTGTTAGATGCATTACAAGGAAGTGGCAAATCAGACAACAAGTTACTATCTAATGTAACATGAATGGATAATGGCAATCCAATTATGCAAAACACATCTTCACAACGCACTGAATAATGAACATAATGAAAAGGAAAACTAGTCTCATGAAAACAATGTTCCTGGTTATACTAACTTCATTAATGTCAAGATGTAAGACTTTGTAACCCTTAAATCCACTTGGATAGCCAATGAAAATACAAGGCACAACACGAAGAAAATATTTGTTTATATCTTTTAAAAGAGTAGAAATATAACAAAGACATCCAAATTAATGCAAAAATGAATATTCAAGAGCCTTTTTAAATAACAATTCATAACGAGAAAATTCCTTCAACAACAATGAAGGAGTCCTATTTATGAAAAAACCAGTAGTCAATACGCAGTCACTCCAATAGGCAAGCAAACTATTTGACTGAAACATCAAGGCACAAGCAAAAGATAAAAGATGTTGTACTTATGTTCCACAACAGAGTTTTGTTGTGGAGTATAAGTACAAGAAAAAACTGATGCAACATACTATTTTCTTTAAAAAGTTGAGTATACTGCAATTCTGGAGCATTATCAGTTCTTATGGCTTTAACATGAACATTGCATTTTGTCTTAATATGAGCAACAAAATCTGGAAAACAGTAGGAACTTCTCTTATACTATGCAACATGTAAACCCATGTAAGTTTACTACAATCATCAACTATAGTAAGAAAGTACTTTGAATCCCTCTACATACTCGATAGAAAAGGCTCCCATTTATCCAAATGTAACAAATTAAAAGGCTTATCAGAGAGATTATTATAAGAAATGAATGACAACTTATTTTGCTTAGCTAAAGAACACACTTGACAATGATTTAGACCATACATTGACTCGTAAGAAATACTAGGAATGTGCTTTAACTTGGCAGAAGAAGGGTATCCAAGACGTTGATACCAAAGGTTCCCATCCACTACCAAGGGTTCACATAAAGTAAGCAAGACATTTTTAGTTTTCATAATATAAAGCCCATGCAAGATGTTAGCTTTACCAATCACCAAGCCACAAATATGGTCCTATACAAAAGAAGAATCATTAGTAAAAGCAATAGAACATTTACTATGCTTGTAGAGAGTATTCACACTTATGAGACTCAAATTAAATGTATCTACATGCAAGACATCATGAAGAATAAGACCATGAGAGATACGACTTGTCCCTGTATGACTAATCAGAACTCTAACACCATTAGGTAGTAAGACTGTTACCCCTATGACAGGAAAACCATCACGAAACATGGCTAAATCTAAACAAACATGGCTAGTTGCTCCACTGTCAACTATCCAAGAAATATTAGGAAGAATATAATATAAAGAACTGAGAGTAAGATGTTGAAAAGTGAAAATGTGATTTTCAAAAAGGTCCTTAGAAAGAGGTACACTTGTTTCATTACCAGCTGTTATTGTTACTGCCATGGCTCTATTTTTCGTGATGGTCGCTGGTTGAGAAATAAGATAAATTATCTAGGATCCGAGGAATAGCAGTACTGAGTTGATGGATCAAGGATTGAATTTGCTCGTGATTGAATTGAGATAAATCTAGACTCTTGGTACGAGGTGTATAAGGTGGCATATAAGGAGCAATAATAGTTACTACGTTGGCTATAGGTCCTGATTGAGCATAACCACCTTGTTGAGGACAAGTATTATACTGTGTTGAACCATGAGACTGAGAGGTAGATTGATTATTAGGCTGATAGAACCTATATCTTGGTGGAAAACCATGTAGCTTGTAGCACTTATGGAAGATATGTCATCATTTTCCACAATGAGAAATATATGGGATTGTTGTGAACAGTACGTTGAGTAAGCTGCAACATAAGTTCCATACTCTGCAGGTCCTCAATAGAAACCATTTTTGCCTTCAACAGAAGGACAATCATTAACTACACTTGGTTGAACATTCTGAGGTCCAATATTCTAAAAGATCATATTCTGCAAATAAATTGTAGGCTTGATGGATTTTTGTCTTTCATCCTAAGCAACAAGGTTGAAAACATCTTCTGTTTAGGAATGGGCTTCAATATCAAAATGTGAAGCCTTGTTGGTTCAAAAGATTCATTTAGTCCCATGAGGAACTTAGTCACACGACTTCTTTGATGCAATTTCTCCGAGATAGTGGTTGCATTACATTCACAACAACCACAAGTGTAAAGAGGCAATTCTACATAGTTCTTATGTTCCTCCCTAAGTGTGACAAGTTTAATATAATGTGTGCTAACATCCATCGCACCTTGTTGTACTGAGCTTAACCTATGTTCTATTTCACAAACTCTAGGAGCGTCATCTTGCATAAATCTAGATATCAAGTTTTTACAGGTTCTGTTGTAGATATAAAGAGTAAACTTTGTCATATTATCTTGGAAATGTAATTCATAAGCCAAGTTACTACCGTAGCATTACACCTAGACCAAGAACCAACATCTCTATGGCTACTAGGAGATTGAGGTATAGCTGTCTATAAATCCAAGCTTGTTTGTAACATTTAAGGCCATCCGAACTAAGTGATGCCAATATTGGAAGTTAGAGTTGGAGGCGAGATGATTAGAAACAAGAACAAGACCAACAAGATCTGAAGAATGCAAGAAATATAGATAATCATAGAGATCTGAAGATTGATTGTTCGAATTTGAGTGTTCTGTATTTTGACGAGAGTTCGAATTTTTGATAAAGATATGAAATCAAACAAGAATTAATCGCACTGAATAAAAAGAGAAACATTAACGATTTAGGTCAAGGAATTGAGAAATATGAAGAAAAATATGATTAAAAATACAAGAAAACGAAATAAAAAAAACACAAAAAAGATCGATTGATATGGAAGATTCAGAAAAACTAGAAGCTCAAGTCTGCAAAATCAAGGTTGATCGCAAGAGAAGATGATAAACCATGACAGAAGATTTGATCGCATATCACTCTAATACCATATTGAATAAACGAGAGACTACAAAAAAATGACAAGATTTTTCATTAATGGCATGTTCTTTTGTCCACCCAAATGTTTCATCCGGATGATCAGTTTGGATGATGCGTCTGGATGATCAGTTTGGATGATGTTCTTTTCCTCATCCGAAAATTACATCTGGATTATCCGTTTGGATGAATTTATGTTTCTTTGTACATTTGTATAAATTAGTTGGATGTAATATATAAGTAAATGGATGAAAAGGACATGCTTGTGGGAAATTATATTTTTATGATCTAAATTATATTTACAACTACATAAGTATCAAAACTATTTTAAAAATAACTTATAAAACTGTATATTAGCTACATAATTATTAGTAAATACTTATATTATACAACGTAAAAAAATATTATTTAACATTTTAATCCGTAAAAATTAATATAAAGAGCAATTGATAAACAATATTAATATGGAAGTCTACGTCCTCTCTCTAGCTCATCGGTGATAAAATCACGCTATATAGTGTTTGTGTTCACCGAAACATCTTAGCTTAGGCATCATCTCAGACAATTTCATAAACTTACCATCATGAAAATCAACAAACAATTTGTATCAACTCTCCCAAAGTCGAAGCAGAATTATATCAAGAACAACAAGAAAAAAGTTCAAGAGATTAGCTTACAAGACAACGAAAATCAACCATTGTTTAACCTTAAGCACAATAATTATTCAGTAATTTAATTACAAAATGGAAACTAGAACCTCTGTTCAAGTTATGGTTTCATTATGTTCTTCATTTGACAGATGTATGTATTTTCTTTTTCCCCTTAAAAGGTTGAGAAGTACAACACCATTTAGAAGAAGATTTGCTTGATTCAGTTTTGAGATCACTCATAAGCAAAGATGAAACTATATTGGACCATCTCTTTTTGGAAGCAAACAATCCTGCACTTGTTAAATTGGTGAGATCAATTAAAGCTTTCAACCCAAAATGTTTCTTTCGTTTCAATGGCAAAGAAATTCAAAATGGAAGCTGGACAAAGTTGATGCTAAGCAACAAGTAAAATAAGAAACAATAACACTCTCTTGTTTAGCAAAATTTCTAAATTATTCCATTAAAGCTTCAAACTTTGTAACCAAAAACTAGATAAACTAAATCGTCAGTTGTTAAGCTAGCAACAACAACACAGAAAGAAAGAATGTATAAAGAAGCTATGAATTCTTTTTGATTCTAACCTTAAGATGGTTTTATGTTTACAGTCAAACAAGTGAAAGAGTTCGAAGATGACGAGCAGACTAGGTCGAGAAGATCATTGAGTTTAGCCAAGTTAAGGTATTCAACTATGTGACAATTTCAGCATTCCATTCACTCGCTAAGGTCTCATTCCCTCACTTAATGATGAATTAAACAGACAATTTTACATCTACCTCACATTATATTTTCCTTACAGGTGTTTACTGAATCAAAGATAGTTGAATACCATATTCAGAAAAGTCAAATTGATGAAAGAGTTTCAGCTTTGGATGATCAACAACAATCCTCCTAACCACGTGGAGCTTATCTATAAGTCTCTATTCATATGTTTCACGAGCCATTTTGTATAATTTTATATTTGTATACAAGCAGTACTTAGTATATGTGTGACTTTTCAATGTTAGCTACTCCTACTAAATTGTTCACAAAACTAATCAATCTACAACACGAGCTAGAATTTAACAGGAAAGTCAAAGATAGTTGAATAACATGATCTTAGTGTTACTTTCATTATCTAGAATATAACATAAACAACTTATTGAAACACAAACACTAATTGACAACAAACAACACTACAAGCTCATTGGAAGGAGCATAGATATGATCTCTCTCTTTAAACTCTATGTTGAAAATGGAAAGATTGTTTGATACGAGGACTGGTAATAATACTCTGCATCACATTCTTGACTTAAAACATAGTAGAACTGCCTTTCGTACACATAACAAGAAAATATTGCTAAGAGATTGACCAAAACCAATATAAAAGTTGACAGTATTACCATAAGTTTCAGAAACCAACATAGATTTTGCAGTATAATTTGGCAAACAAAATTTGGTATACTAACAATGAACAAAGATTACTAACAAAGATGTTCTGAAGCAGGTTATAGATTTCATGTTATATATGATTTGCATATAAAGTATCTGATGGTATAAAGATGAGCAAAATCCTGCAGTAATTAAAGACAACTAGCAAATAGAATCTAAACATCACAGAAGATCTATCAACCAAACTCAGGCATTCAAAAACAATCATACAACAAAACATATATAATTTGAAGAAGATCTCAATGATCTAAGCTTTGTGCCTAATAAAAAACTTATAATTATATTCAAAACAATCCTCACATACACAACATTCAGAATCACAATCTCAAGAGCTAAAAAGATCTGCTTGCTGATATGTACATCATGACCTACCTCTTAGTGTTGATGTTAGAAGGATTGGAGTCAAGATCTTCCACACTCGATGTGACTATTTCCCCAGCATGTGAGAGGGTCTTAGACTTCGCTGGTTCTGCAGAAATCCTTCACAAATACCCAAAAGAAAATCTAAAAGTGATTCATTATATTTTGCAGCAAAACGGGAATTGACATTGTATAAACTAAGAGAGTTTCAACTACAATCAATCAGAGTCAAAAATGTACAAGAGACTGAAGAGAGAATACCTTAAGCTAAGAGAGATACCTTGAGCTGGGAAAACCAAATCTGAAGGGAGAAGAGAGACTGAAGGAATAAAGAGAGACAAGAAGAGAAGATAGACTAAATAGAGGAGAAAAGTCAAGGCGAAAAGAGAAGGAGGCTGAAGGCAACGAGAAGAGAAGAGAAGTGTCGAGAGAAGAGAAGAGAAGAGCCGAAAAGAGAAGAGAAGAGAAGAGAAGAGAAGAGCCAAAGAACCAAGAAGAGAAGAGTCGATAGCTGAGAGCCGAAGAGAAGGCTTCGAGATGAAAGAGAAGTGCCCTAATTTTTTTCAATTTTGATTTTAGTTTTTAGGGATATTTTAGTGTTTTAATTAATTTTACAAACTCATCTCCTTTCAAATGTATCATTTAGACTCATCCAATATTTTCTAATATTTTGAATGATTTTGTCATAATCATCGTGATGATCCATCTAGATAATCCAAATAATTGTATCTAAAAAGCAACAATTTTCATGTCTCTCCAGATGTATCATCTGGATGGACAAAATAACACGCCTAAGTGAAAAACTAAATTTGGTTATATACATAGACATATTCATTTTTATTTTGGGGTCACATGACATCCCTAAAATACATAAAATATTTTTAATTCTCCTATTTGTATAAAAATCTTTCAGTAGATCTGGTAAAATTTGGCCACTTTACACCATCCAACCATTGATCAATCCGCTTGTTTCGATACTTTTAAACTGAAATTTTAAATATGTTTATGATGTTTTAATTATAATTTTTCGAAAAGTATGGTAACTTCTATAATATCTAATGCAGAACATGTAAAATTTTATCTCACACGTTATAAAAATGGTAACTTCTATTAATAAATATTCTTATACATTTTGTTAAAACAAATTGACCCGGTAACATTTTTTCTTGGGTTCGTCACTTGTTATATACAATCAGTTTGTTGATCAGGATAATTAACTAAACCTAACAAACAAATGAATTGAATCGGTTACGTAAACCGGAACAAACTAGAAAATATTCTTATAAAGTGTTAGGGCAATTCCTACCTATACACAAAATTTAGTGTGAAAATAACATGTTCTAGTGTTCTAAAAAAAATTTCATCACCAACTATAACATCAAATATTACACCAAATATTATTTTATTATTATATTACTAAATTTAAAATTTTTTATTATTAAACTTAAAAGTATTTTTAGTTACAAGTTATAATACTTATTATTTTTGGGTATTAGTCTTTGTGTCGGTCTTAATCACTCTTGAGTTTTCGAGTTAATTTTAATCGGTTTCAAATCTTCGGATTAGTTTTTAATCGGTTTTAAATTGAATATGTAGAAAAAATAGTTAAATTTCAGATCAATACTGAGCTGATTCTATTCGTTTCCCAATCAATTTTTAAAATTTAGGTAAAATGTTCAAACTTAATACTAATAAACAACATATTTAATTATTTTATAGTATAAAAATAATAATTAAACATTAATAAAATTTGGCATTACTATTCATAAAATTTGCCGTTAAATATGCTTGCTGGGTTGGAGAAGATTTGCATCATATATGGCGTTTGGTGTCTTCGATTGGAGAAGCTCCTATTACTGCTACCGTGACACCAAATTTTGTTATGTTTTGGGCGAAGTTTATATTTCTTCAAAGTTTTCATGTTTTTTTTTTCTTTTCTTTTATCATACAACGTACTTCTTCTGTTTCGGGGTGTTTTAGAATTTTTATTTATTTTTTCATTTTAATTGATATTTTAAAATTTCTATATAAAATTTACTTTTTAGTGTTTTTAATTTTTTAAATTCTGCAGATTTTTTTTGATTGCTTATACTATTTTGGAATTTGTGATAAAGTATTTTTATTTACATATTATATAAAATTTAATGATTTTTTGAACTATGTGAAAAAACAAAATACAATGAAACAGAAAAAGTATACAGTATTTATAGTATAAAGAAAGATTTTATTTGTAATAAAAAAAATCAACAATTTGATCAACAAGGTACAATTTATACCTAAATCCTAACAATGTTACATAAAAACATGATTTTTTAGAATCGAATTATGTTGCTAAAAACAATACAGTTTAAATTTACCTATTAGTTGCAAATGGCATCTAGCCTAGTGACAGCTGGTAAGTTCACTTAAGGCAGCGTATTTGCATAACCTGAGATCGAGTCTCCATGCCTACATTATGTAGGAATTTGGCTATTGGGCCGGCCAGTTGTGGCCCAACATAATTTGCCGTTGACAAAAAAAAAAAATTTACCTATTAGTTCAAAAATGTTTATTCTTAGATTTTTTTCTCTTGGTCGTGATGTTTACTCTCAGATTTTGTTGTCTTTTTAAATGATCCCCAAGTTCTTACTATATAATCCATCTGTTTTTTAGATTGATTTTCTAGGCATTTTTATTAACTTTTAAAAGTTAATTTTTAAAATTTTCTATGCAAATTTGATCAATTAATAATTAAAAATTAAAAATTTCAAAAATACTAGTTGAGTTTACTGAATTATTATGTGTGTAGAATTGTTGGAAAATTGTGTAATACAAAAATCTATGCATATATAGTTGATTATTAAATGTTTTTTTAGTAGGTGTAAAATTATTTAAAATCATTTTGTAAGGAAGAGATGTAGTATTAGTTAGGTTGAATTTTGACCCAACAACTTTTATGTATTAAATTCAGATCTAAGAGTTAAGTGCTTATAGTCGAATGTTTTATTCGTAATTCATCAATTCATTCGGTTCTTGCATTATAAATAAGTCAGATATAATTGAATCTTAACCATGAGTCGGTAAATATATAAATGAAAACATTAATTAGTAAATGAGTTGTTCAATATCATAGAGTATAATTAAAATTATTTGTACGAAGACCAAAAAGAATAATAAAAAACGAGATACGTACTGGAGTACAATGATTCTGAGCCAACAATTCCCTTGAATCTGTCAAATTGTGTTGCCACTCGTGATTTTTCCCACTGAGTTTTCGTGCCATAAGATCTGCGCAAAATATCATGATTTTGGTCTCTATTGAATAATAATTCAGAACTATTACTAACGTGTAACTTATTTTATCATTTTCACAAGTTCGAAATATAAAACGTTTCAAAATCCCGGGAAGTCACAATCGAATATAAAAGTAACTAACTCGTCCAATATCTGGATGGATGGCGATCGGTGAGGGGAAAGAAGAAGACGAAGCAAGAGGAGAAGAAGAATCAACGATAAAAGAGATAATCCAAATCGTAGAGCGATCCAAAACTAGGGATTTGAAGAGAATCGCGTTGAAGAGAGGAATTTGATAGGGAGAGAAAACGTTGCCGGATTGATTTTTTTTTTTTGCTAAAACCCTTTCTCCATCATGCGTACACGTAGCCGGTTCTTAAAGTTTCTTAAAACTCTTGTTTAAGAAACGGTTCTTCACATAATTATTCATTTTGATTTAATTAAATCATACTTTTTTAAAATAACCCCAGTTTAGATACTCCGTTGGAGCTGCTCTAACGTGTTAAAAGCTAGGATACGACAAGTGTTTGTAATAAAATCATGATTTTTACCAAACAAAAAAATCATGAATTAGGGTTTTCATCACTATTTACTACTTTCACATGTTTCATGACGTCGCACCTCCACGGCCTTTATCAATCAGTATTGGGCTACCTCTATTTATATATTTTAGGCCTCGTTATCATAGGCCCATTAGTTACCCTAAATTCCTCCAATCCATTCTATGCGGGGAAATAAAAGACTCATTTTTTCGTTTTAATATTATTAGCTCGTGATTACGAGATTATAGAAATTTGTTTTCTATGTCAAGGAATGAAAATAGGTATTACTGTTGGTATATTCCAGGGTATCATCCTATTTTTAACATAAGACAAATAAAAATCATAAATCACATCATTTTAAACGGTATAATATCACACCCTTCAAAAATTAAAAATCAAACATACAAGAATATTCCGATAATATACATAATTCTAAACTATCACCACCCGGAATATATTCATAAAAATCCTAATGAAGAACTTCTATATAAGCCCTCACTTAGATTTCTTTCATCACAAAAACAAAACCATCAAACCCTGCAAAAAGAAACTCCCAACAATCCAAAAAATGAAGTATCTCGCAGTTCTTATTGCCACACTTATGTTCTCAAGCTGTAAGACAGCACAAGGAGACATGGAGTCATCAGACCCATCGCTCCAATGGTGGCATTACAAACATTACTACCCAACCTTTCATTTTCCGGTGGTAACCACCGGATCACCACCAGCCCCGGCCGGATGCCACCCAATAGCGTTCCACCCACCAGCAGTAGTCACCAATTGTTTGGCTGATTGCAAAGATGTGAGGACTTGTTTTGCAGATATTGCCAAAGCATTCTTCACTCACAAACCAGCTCTTAATGATGATTGTTGTGCCTCCATTACAAAAATGAGTCAAGATTGTGAGAAGACTATCTTTGGAGCTTACCATAACACTTTCTTCAACTGTCTCGTTAAGCTTCATTGCTCCACCAAAGCTTCATCTGCTCCATCTACTCCTGCTCCGTCTAATCCTTCTCCGTCTACTCCTTCCCTTGCTTAATTAGTGTTTTTAATTTTCCAGAATTACTATTATTCGTTTCCTATTGGTTTTCTTTTTAATTATGTTTTTTTCTTCAAGTTTTTATTATGCTTTAGTATGTATGACTTTTCCAGGATCTAGAGTTTTTCTTTCTTAATAAAGAATATTAGTTTACGTTTACTTATTAAACTCCCTACATTATTTGACCCTAACCAACAGAAATACCTTTCAAAATATAAGTGCTTTTAATCACACATTTTAAGGAACTGATTTGTTTTATGGACCAATTTAAATTAAATATAATCTAACGAACTATTAAAAGAATTCTGCCGAAATATTAGAAGTCATATGCTATCAGATTTATTAAATTTTGCATTGTGCAAAATTTGATAAAATAAACAACAACTTTTTTTTTTATCAATATTGGGCCACAAATGGCCGGCCTATTAGCCAAGTTCTTGCGAATGCAAACGGGAAGATTTGATCCCGTGCAAGTGTGCATGTCTCTTATGGACTTACCATTTGCCATTATGCTAAATGCCACTTGCTATAAACAACCACTTAAACAATTTATATTTAATGGACGATGGGCTAGGAACAAAAACACATTAACTTATTCATAACGTTGCAATAGTAAAGAAACAATAACGCGAAATCCAAATAAAATGAAATCAAGCTGGTTCAACAATAAAGGAAATTAAATCTTCGAATCTCCAAATCAATGCAAATGCATTATTGATAAAGTCTTCAAACATTTCCAGTATATATTTGGATTAACAAATACCATTCGTCTTCTTCCTATCGGAGACAAACTTCTTCCAGCCTTTGATGATCTCTCTCTGCTTCTCCATATCACTTTTCTTGACCGTCACCATCAAGTTATCGCTGTTAGCTTTACTCTTCGCTTCTCCCAGTGATATTTTGTGGATCACTCGTGAAGGAAGCTCATCAAGCTCACGCATCACTTTCTCAATATCGATCACAAGTCTCTCTGCGAGTGTTCTCGAGAAATCTTCTCTGATGACCACTCGAAGAACGGTTATGTGTTGTGCGTTTGGAGGCATTGTATATGCTGGTACTATCCATCCATACCTCCATTTCAAAAAGAAATTAATTAGATATTTTGAACAGAACAGAGTATATGGGTTCTTAGTAAAGAGTTAAGACAACTAACCTGCGAAGCATGTCGGAGATTTCGAACTCTGTGTGAGAACTGTTATCTTTCAAGGAGAAAGCGACAAGTGGCACTCCCTCGTTCTTTGATACAATGTTAAACCTGTTTGTACTCTCAAGTCCTTGCCTTAGCACGATCATATTCTCTCTGCAATTCTCCATCACATTTCTGTAACCCTGTTGGATAATATATTTGATTATTTACATCTAATTCATTAGCTTGATGATATAAAAGATTAACAATCATGGACCCACTCACCTCAAAGCCCAATCGAATAAGCTGGTAGTACTGAGCTATGACTTGACTCGAACCTGCGTTTATTGACAGAAGAATATCAATGAGTCGAGCTCAATCACTTTAATAGTTCCATGACTAGTAAAAGGTTAAACAAAAACAAAGATTACCTTTTGAGAAATTAAGAGTAAAAGTGGGTTGGTCAGCACCAAGATAGTTAATATGGAAGATGAGTTCTTCAGGCAAATCTTCTTTGCTTCTCCAAATAACCCAACCAATTCCTGCATACACAAGTCCATACTTGTGACCACTCACATTAATACTCTTCACCAATGGCAATCTAAAGTCCCATTCCAATTCTGGATACAAAAACGGTGCAATGAATCCTCCACTTGCCGCATCAACATGGATTGGTGTGTCCCATCTATCAAAACAAACGTTCATAATTTTAGGATTGTGTCTAGTTTTAATTATTCTTAATTGTCTAGTAGCTAATTAAATACCCGGTTTCTTTGTTCTTTTTGACCAAGAGATCGTTCAAGAGTTTAACATCTTCGAATTCACCATTAAGAGTGGAACCAAGAATGGCTGCAACACATATTGTGTTCTCATCGACCATCTCAACAGCTTTCGCTGGGTCCATCACATAATACCCTTCACTCAATTTCACTTCCTTTAGCTCTACTTCAAAGTACCTTGCGAATTTCTCCCAACACACCTACACATATTTAAAAATTGATCAATACTTATGGTCATTCAAATTTTTCATTTAGATAACGTTAGTTGATTGTACTTGAACATTGGCTCCAGTGACAATGTTTGGTTTATCGACAGGTTTGCCTTGGGCTCTGCGTTTGTTCTGCCATTTGCGCTTAAAGGCCAAACCAGCCAACATAATGGCCTCCGATGATCCAACGGTTCCTACTCCGACGGCTGTCTCCGTCTCTCCTAACGGTGCATTGAATAGATGTGCAATCATGTTCACACACCGGTTCTGGTTCCATTTATTTTTAATATTAAACACACAATATATTAATTAGTGAGAACTTTTTTACATTACGATTGATTCTAGGTAAGATTACATAATTGACAACGTGAATTAAAGCAAAACTCAATTATAATGCAGACACTAACTAGTCCTGCCCATAATTGCGGAAATAAAGTAGTAAGAATATTCTCTTTCGTTACTATAATATATAGTCTAAACTAATACAAATTTGATCAATTAGTATTAGTCTGTTGACAGAAAAAAAAAGTATTAGTCATAGAAAAAGTCAAAATACAATATCTGGTTAATATTTATACATAAGGCTAAAAGCACTTACAAACTTACAAGGGTGAGACTCTAAAAATCTCATATAAATTTTTTATTAAAAAAAAATTCAAAAAATAGAACAAATTTTGTTTGAAACGTTTCTTAAATCTCTTTGGGATGAGATGAATCAAACCAGAATCTCATACTTCTCTTTTATTTTTTTATTTTTTTATATGGTGAGACTCTAAAAATCTCACCATTGAATATATCCTAAGATAAATCATTATTTTATGACACCAGCTAAATATAAACTCCCCTAAGAAATTGTCTTAACGAAGCGTAAATAGATTAGTATTAATATAACCATCAACAGTACTATTGTAGTCCAAAATATTTATAAGCGATCCAAAAATGATCGTAACTTGGTCATATTATCACAAGTTCCTACTATCAACATTTCTCGCAGTATAAAGCCTATATATATATTATAAGTTTGAGAGAATGAAAAATGAAAATACCTGGAGTTCGGTGGTGACAGGGTACTCGTCCATGTCGACATAGTTCTTGTTAATGGAGGACATCATGAGTTTATCACACTCAGGCTCCATCCATGTCGTCACGAAGGAGGCTAAGTTCAACCGTGGATTCCCATCAAGCATCAGCTCGTCGTTTATTATCTGGTACGCCGCTTCTTTTGGTATCGAGGTCTCCGGCATCTTGAACCTGATTTCAACATTAATGTTTTCACTATACAACCCACTATTTATGTTGACATAATTATCGCCTGTGGTGTATATTGCCCAAGCGCCTCATACAACTTGAGAATTTATGAGTTACAAAAAACAAGATTATTGTATATATACCTCGGAAGTGAAGTTCGGACGTATCACGATGCAAATGTGGAGTGGACGGAGACGTCCGACTCCGATGCGGCGTGGGAGAGCACCATCCCGGCGATGAGAGACAGAGAGAGAGCGTGGTGATTGGTAAATGGGAATGGAGGAAAAAGAAGAGAAACACCTTATGCGGTTTAAAATCAATAAATTATCACTTTGGTTAAACAAAATTAAAATTAGTTAAAGACACCCAATCGTTGCTGCCATGTGGATCACTTGTGTAATTTTCCGAAACTTCCTTTTCTGGAATTTTTAATTTTTTGGTCCTGTACTCAATTTTCAATAAATAAGTCTAGGCTACTGTCTAGGGCATTCCAATTATGATGAATGAACTAAGGAGATGGGATAATTTAACGATTTTGGCGGTAATCTGATAGTATAGACGGTGAATAATCGGTTTAGATATTCTATTTTTTATTAAAAGTCAATTTTATTTTTTTAAAATTTTTTTAATAATTAATTGTAAATTTATGTTTAAATAACAATAAATTATTGATTATAGAGTTTAAAAATGATATTTAATATTTATATTTATAAATTATATAATTTTAGATTATTTATTTTTATTTTATATAATATATATAAAATATAATTTATTATAATATTGTTTAAATTATCTAAATTCGCCTAAATGTTCTGTTACATCAGAAGTTGTAAATGAGTTGGAAAGGTATATAAAAGACGAGCTAGAGATACCTACAAAAAAACAGTTTGGGGCTCTCGTTTGATCTTCTAGGCTGGTGGAAAACAAATCGCTCAAAATACCCAATCATGTCTTTAATGGCAAGAGAAGTGCTCGCAGTTCCAGATTCTTCGGTTGCTTCTGAATCAATGTTTAACACTGGAGGTCGTATTCTAGATCAATATAAAAGTTGCTTAACTCCAGTTATGGTCGAAGCTTGGTCTTGACCCAAGATTGGCTACGTGCTTCTCTTCGTTCTAAAGAAATGAAGTCTCTCGATAAGTTAGAGGAGGAGAACAAGTTTATGGATTCACTTGATGACAATATCTACTTTCTTTTTATAATGACATTCAACAATTATTTATTGGAGTTCAATCTCCACTTTCAAAGTGGTAATGATTTGGAGACATGATAAAAACCATCTTTTAAAGAGGTAATGGTTTTTCTTTCTTATCTATATGTTTTATAATGTCCTGTTGTTTCTTTGTTTTCATTTACTCTAAAATTACAGGTTTAGTTGTTTTTTTTCTTTTCTTTAATATTCTGTTTCGGTTTTAAGTTGTGAAGAAATAAATAATAATTGATATTATTGTTTTAGTTTACGTCTAACTTAGATGCAAACTATTGATTGTAGCAGGTTTTTGTTGATCAACATCAATGGATGCTACCACAATCTTATGTCGTTCTTTTTTAAATTTGTTGCTTTCATCATTATATTTTGACTATTTACAACCTTGTGATTTCTTTCTTAATTTTTATTATATAATATTAGTTTAAAACAACGAGTAATTCGTCTATTTATTTTAGTTAATTTTTTTTAACTAAAGTAAAATCAAATCAAAACAAAACCAAACCAAACCAAACCGAGTTAAATCGAATATAAATCAATCCGAAGTAAAACCGAACCATACTAAGTTTGGTTATATTTGGTTAAAGTTTTTATATAACCAAATTAACCGAACCAAACCAAAGTCAAACCATACCCAAAACTAAACTGAAATGCCCACACCTAATTTAAAGAATTGCACCTCTTTATTTACTTAGAAACTAACTCAAAACTAAACATTTAATCTCAAAGTCTTAATTGAACAACTCTACAAAGACTTATTTATATAACTAGGCTAACTCGCTAAGTAGGGTGAATTACTAAACTAGTATTTTGTCACCCTTAATTTACTACAACAGTCCAAAAAGATTTTTATTAAATTTTTATTTTATTGGGATTATAATACCGTTTTACCCATTTTCCCTTTGAAAAAAAAAAATATGAAACTGTCATTAATTAGAAATTCCATGTTATCAGACAAAAAACCTACAATAAATTTATGATAGGTTTCGTTGTAAGTGTAGTAGGTTTTCATTTTCCTTTGTTATATGTTTAATTGTCTCAAGTTATGTAGGTTTCCAAGTTAAGATTCTTCGTTGTAGGTTTTTTTATTTGATTATCTTGTTTATGTAGGTTTACAAGTTCAACTTTATTTGACATTTCTCGTATGTGACTCTAAACCCATTCGTTGCGTAGATTTCTATTAGGCTTCGTTGTCGACTTGTTTTAGCCTTCGTTGTCGGTTTAGTTCTTCTTTTTGTAGGTTTTCTTTATTTGTTGTAGGCTTGAGTTTGCAAGATATCCTTCTCTTTTGTAGGTTTATCTATCACGCATTGTAGGTTTTGTAGGATTGATTTTTGTTATTTTGCGACTTAGTTCTCCTATTATGTAAGTTTTTTTTTTGATTGTTGTAGGTTTTTTTCATTTCTACGCTCTTTGTTGTAGGTAACCAGTCTTCATAAATTCATACATTCGTGTTGTAGGTTTTTATGTGTAAGATATCATTTTCTAATTGTAGGTTTACTTTTACATGTTGTAGATTTTTCTACTTTGTCGTTCTACTAATATCATAAGACTTAGTTTTGTAGGTTTTTCTTCTGTATATACTAGGTTTTCCGTGCCTCTTTTGTAGTTTTTCCAGATATAAAACCTAGAAATTTTAAAGACTATTTACCCCAACATTTAAAACACACATACCTTCTTCTACATAAATGACGCACTCAACGACCATTGATATCATGTTTCATCTTTATTCAAGTTATTACTTTTTTTTGTATGTTTAGTTCTCATGTTTTGTAGGTTTAATTTGCATGTATCTTTTGTTCAACTATTGAATTTAGACACCTCAAAATAGAAATGCCATGAAGTGCCATAAAGAACTCAAGTCACATGTCTTTTACTACACGTATCTGGAAAATATAATTCACACAACCCTACAAGCATTTAAACAAAATCTACAATGAACCAAGAAACCTACAAAACTTAAACATTTTTAATCAAAATGCTTTTAAATTTAAAAAGTTTTGAAAAATAAATTATATTGGCATTCTCTTAATAAAAACAAAGAAAAAAATTTAAATCCTAATGTAATTCTCGTAATAAAAACGTAACAAAATAAAATTCAAGACATTTCCACACATTTTGCTTTGTGAAGAGTATAAAATGCTATTTTGGGAATTAGGCTATGATAATGGACTATTCTAGTCATTTTTCTAAAAGTACTTAAAATCCTGTCCTTCTTTATTTGATCATATCTCTATGACCTAACTTCTTCTAGAGATAAGTTGTTCCTAAAGTTTAGGAATTATCCAACATTAACAGTTTTATAATGTTTCTTTTAAAAAAATTTTAAACAAACCATTCAGATGTATTTCATAAAAATAAATCATATCCCCTATTAATTAAGATAAATATTTTCTTTCATTTAGTATTTTTATTTTATTTTATATAGCTTTATAATGTTACTTATAAAACTAATCCATACCTCTTCTTATTTTTAGAAACTTGAGTGAAATTAAAACTTAATTGTTCTTAAACTAAATATAGTTTCCTTATTAGAGTTCTGAATGTTGAATATTTTCTTTCATTTAATACTTTTTTAAAAAATTTTATAGTTTAATAATGTTTCTTATAATAATTTACAACCAAATCAGTTAGATGCATTTCATAAAACTAAACGTTACTTCTTTAGATTTAGGAAACTTAATTGAAATTGAAATTTAATTTCTTTTAAATTAAACACAGTTTTCGTATTAAATCCCTGAATGTTGAATATATATTTTTTATATTTTTTATAATTTTGTTTGATTTTATATTGTTTTATAGTGTTTCTTGTAAGTGAATAATATATTAAATTAATTGCCAAAAAATTTCAAAATTTGTAAAAACTTCCAAAATAGGGATGAGTAGGGAATTGTTATGAAAATAGAGACATCCTAACTATGTAAGAAGACCAATATGTCCTTACTGAAGAACCAATTGCATTTCCTACTTATTTGTTGTTCTGCATGTGTGGGTAGAGAATTTTTTCATCTCTTACATTTGTGTGAGGGTTTATTGTTGTATGTGTAGAGAGAGTTTCAGACATTGTCATCTCAAAATGGTTCAGACTCTGAGTCGGAGGAGAGTTGTGTCTTCAGTGTTCCCAACGGTGGCAGCTGGTCGGAACTTGGCGTCTTTTTAGAGGGAGACTCGAAGCAACCCTGATGTCCTTATGCTTAGACGCCTTAAAACATGAAACTTCTTTACGCTTAGACACCTCACAACGTGCAGTCTTTTACAAATCCTCTTCTTTGATAGCAACTCGGATCTGATAATCAGCTCTAATTGTACTTGAGCTTGGATCACTTGTAGTTCCTCTAGTTATCTTGGATTGGCTCATAAAACTTTACAGTCCAAATTCAAGATACAAGTCATCTCTTTTTATAGCTACCCTGCAACAATTCTATACAAAAAAGAAAAAACACATGTGTAGTGTCACTTTTTGTCTCACAAACATAACCCAAGACCATACCTAAAGACTGACCTAATGTAAATTAGCAGCTATCACATCAGAATCTAAAAAATTGACTGAAAAACTTGGTCACACCTTGAGCATATTAGATTTCCTTTGCAGGTAAACCATATTTGACAAGTTGCAAGTTGTTCATTATGAATGTAAATAGCTTTTTTGGGTTGTAGATATCCCACTTTCCTGCAAAATTAAAGCTTTACTTCATTGACTAATTTGTATTTGAGATTGCAAGATACTATAAGAAAACAAATAATTTACGATAGAAATTTGCGATGAAAAAAGTATATTGCAAAATTGCTTCGCCTATGCGACACTTCTGCAAAGAACTAAATAACATTGCAAACGTGTTGCGATCTTGTGACAAAATGCAGACTCATAAATTTGCGAGATCTTTGTGATATTTTTGCAACGTATTTTCGAGGCAGATAGTAACCTCGCAAATCCCTAGCAATATTGCGATGCTTTTGCGATGTTCTTTTCTCTTGCAAAATTGTGAGTCTTTTGCAGTGGATTTGCAGTGTTTTTGTGATATCCCATTTTCCCTATAAATAGCCCACCACGAGATTGTATTTTCAGACCAAACCATAAACACTTAGAGAGAGAAAGAATTCGAGGAAAAAATATTTCAAGGAAAAATAAAAATTTGGAATATTTTTTTCATGGAGATAAATAAATGATATCAGAACATGAAGTTTTCACATTACGAAGATGGATGCATAATCAAAAAGATCTAGAGACTAGAGAAGTGACGAAAATGTTTCGAGATGGATTGCAAGTGTTCATAAACAATGCGGCTGATAACCCATTTACTCTGAATGATGGTAACATCTTTTTCCATGTCTAAAGTGTGGGAACAACAAATATTTGAATATCTATATGGTGAAAAGACATGTATATAATAGAAGATTTACTCCAAACTATAATGTGTGGTTTTCACATGGTGAAGGGTATAGTCTTGGTGTAGGAAGTAGTAGTACGGGTGCTAATGTTGATGATCAACCTAGTCATAATGCTAATTACAATTATGGAGGAAATATGTTTGAAAATTATGATCATCAACAAGGAAATAAGTATTATGATATGGTTACAGATGCATATCATGGATCCTATTACTGTTGTCAATGAAAATACTACTAAAGAACCTAACACTAAAGCAAAACAGTTTTATGATATGCAAGATAATGCAAATCAACCTATCTATAAGGGATGTTGAGATAGTTTATTTAAACTTTCATTAGCATCTATGTTGATGTCTATTAAAAGTCAAGAAAACATAACTAAGAGAAGTATAAACCAATTAGCAGATACAATTAAAATGTATTTGTCATAAGATAATAATTATGGTGGGAGTTATTATGAAATATAAAAGTTAGTTACGGGTCTTAGGTTACCATAAAAAATGATTGATGTTTACGTTGATAATTGCATGATTTTCTGGAAAGACGATGATAAGTAGCAGGAATATCGATTCTGTGGGAAATCTAGATATCGAGAAACAGGTGGAAGGACGTGTGTACCATACAAATGTATGTGGTATATGTCAATCCCTTATAGATTGAAACAATTAAACCAATCAGAAAGGACATCAGCGGTAATGAGATGGCATGAAAAACATACAATAAATGATGATGAGGTTACACATCTGTCAGATTCAAAAGCTTGGAAACACTTTCTGATGATACATTCTAAATTTACTAAAGAGAATAAGAATTATATCTTGGTTTATGCACTGATGGATTTAGTTTTTTTGGTTTATCTCGGAGACAATATTCTCTATAGCCTGTCATATTGATGCCATATAATCTTCCACCAGAGATATGCATGCAAAGCGAATTTTTGTTGATAAATATTTTAGTGTCAGGTCATAGTCATCCTAAGCGATCCCTTGATGTGTTCCTGCAACCTCTAACTCACGAGCTGAAACAGTTATGGTGTAGAGGTGTTCGCACATTCGATTACTCGCAGCAACAAAATTTCAAGATACATGTAGTTTTGTTGTGGACGATCAGAGACTTCCCAGCGTAAGAATGTTATCTGGAAAGACTATACTTGGATGAATATCATGTCCATATTGTATGTGATGGTCTGATGCATTTCAACTAAAGCATGGTAAGAAATCATGTTGGTTAAATTATCATCGTCGATTTCTCTCCATGCATCATTTATACCGGAAAACAAGTAATTTTTCAAAAAAAAACATGATTGTACGTATTCCCCCTAATACATGTCATGCAATGATTTGTTGGAGTAGATTGATCATTATGATGCTCAGAAAATATGTAAATGTGAGGCAATTAGCACACTCCAGCAAATATGACTGACAAATATAATGATTCTCACAACTGGCACAAAAAGAATATCTTTTGGAAACTCCCATATTGGAACGATCTCTTACTATAGCATAACCTTGATCTGATACACATTTTTTGATAACATCATGAACACGATTTTGAATGTGCAGGGAAAAAGTAAAGATAATTTTAAATCAAGGATGGATTTTGCCAAAATATGCGCAAGAAGCAAATTACATATTACAAGGGATGGCAAAAAACTGATTCCACACTTTCGATTGTTTGGAGAAGCGAGACAAACATTGTTTAACTGGATTTCTTCAGATATAAAATTTCATGATAGTTTCGTGTCCAATTCTCAAGATGTATTGATCAGGGAAAAAGTATGGTATGAAGAATCACGATTGTCATGTATTCATGCAACGACTACTGTCATTTGCATTACTTGCTTTTACCAACAAATCTTCACGAAGAAATTGCAGGTAAAGTTCTACATAGTTTATGATATCTCATTTAATTAATTATCTAATAATTTTCAAGTTGTAGGAATCTGAGGATTTTTAGGGATATATATACAAGAAACACTAACACAAGATAACATAACTCTATTACAAACTAATATCCAGTGTTGCTCTGTAACTTGGAAAAAATCTTTCCCCCAAAATTTTTTAAGGTGATGGAGCATCTTCCAATCCAGTTACCATATGAAGCAACTCTTAGCAGTCCCTTACAATTTTGATGGATGTGCCTATTTCAGCAATTCATGGGACATCTAAAAAGTAAGGTAAAAAATCAAGAAAAAATAGAAGGATCTATCATTGTAGGAAGTTTGACAGATGAAACATCTCATTTCACAACATATTATTTTATCCCAACAATCAAAACCAAAATAACTCTCATAGGACGAACGGCGATGGCCATTGCGAGGCCATTTGCGATCGCAAATCACCTTAATTCTTGTAATGAGATGTCTTAAGTCTACACAAATGGACCACTTACATTAAATATAGTCTATCACTTGCTGCTTCCATGACAAGTTTCTTAACTCCACGCTCAGTTATCAATTGAAGAAAACATTTCTTTACCGACTTTATTTTGATATATACCTTCTCTATAGTGACCTGATTTACAATTTGACTCAAAATTCAGAAACGATCATATTTTTCAGTCAAAACATATGTACAAAAAGTAAACATACCTGCATATGGTTGCATATATGTGTAAGACGGTATTTTCTTATTGAGCTCAATGTGATTACAGCAGTATATATACATGTACATCGATGCAGATATAGGGTTATATACATAAAGAAGATGCTATGATTAGAATGATACATATTAATTGAAAATCAATTAGTATCATCTTTACATGCCCCTTCAAGATGGTGGGGCTCTAGACACTCTGATCTTGTCTCGTAATTGTTGAAAAATGGCACACATAAGTGGCTTCGTTAAGATATCTACCAATTGATCATGTGTGTGAATATGAAAGACTTTTAGTTGACATGTATGAATGTAACCATAGACAAAATGGTAATCAAGTGTCACATGATTTATTCTCGTGTTGAATATGAGATTTGAGCTGAGAAAGGTAGCACCAACGTTGTCGCAATTAATTTTGGGTGTTGTTGGAAATGTGATGTCAAGCTCTGTTAAGATATTGTAGATCCATGATAGTTCTGAAGTTTTGTTTCATTGATCTCCATGAAACTGGATGGTTATCAAGATACACTATATATGCATTGGTGGACAAGTAATCTTCTGGATCACCACCTTAATTAGCATTCGAGTATGTGTGTAAGTGTAGGGGGTTGTTAACAGAGAAGTAGATGTCGTGAGTGGTAATTCCAGGTAGGTATTATAAAGCTCTTTTAGCAGCATGCCAGTGTTTAGTGGTTGGACGATGCATAAACTGGAACAGTCGATTGACTGCATACATAATGTCAGGTATAATGAATGCAAAATATTGCTAGCTGCCAATCAAATTTGATATGACATTGGACTTGAAGAAGTTGTACAAGAGTTGAGTGTGAGTTTTGTTGATGATACCATTGGTGTTTCTATTGGTTTCACATCAATCATGTTGTGAGAGTGTAACAAGTCCAGAATGTACTTGCATTGAGAGATATCGAGACCAGCCACAGTTATGTGAGCTTCAAGACCGAGGAAATAGCTTCATGCTTCAGGATCTTTGATGGAGAAGCGCTCAGCTAAGTTGTCAAGAATGTGTTGCACAAAGGCATGATTGCTTCTTGTCACTATAATGTCATCAACATAGACAAGCAAGTAGAGACAAATTGTACCAGCTTTTCAGTTTGAACATGGAAGTGTCAGCCAATGAATTGGAGAAAAAAAGTTGTAGAAGGTAGTTTTGTAGTTCTGTATACCAAGCACGTGGTGCTTGACGTAACTTGTGGACTGCTTTATTTATTTTACAGCCGTAATCTGGATGATCTCGGTTGAATCTTAGAGGTTGTTCCATGTAGACTTCGCCTTTGAGTATCCCTTGCAAAAATGCGTTATTAACATCACACTATTGAACTAACAAAGAATGACTTACATTGATGTCAATGATTAGTTTAATAGTGCTGGACTTGATAATGCGACTGAATGTGTTGTCAAAATCACAACCTGGTTGTTGTGTGTACCCTTTGGTGACAAGGTGGGCCTTTGATCTATCGAGTGTTCCATCAGTGTTGAATTTGTTTTTCTATAGCCATTTTCAATCAACGACGTGCTTATATGGCGGTCTGGGAACCAATTCCATCGTGTCCTTGGCAGCGAATGCATCAATTTCTCTAGACATAGCATTTTTCCAACGACGTTCTTTGAGAGCTTCATCTATAGTGTGAGGCTCTAATGGAATGTTAGTGGAGAGAGCTACAGAGAGTGCAGATTTTGGATAAGGTTTGGTGATGTTGTCCTTGCACCTTATCGTCATCCAAATGGTTGTTATGCGCCAGAGGTGGTAAAACCCTTGTCGTTCTCGCTGTCTCGAGTGTTTGAGAAATAGGTTGTGTCTCAGTTTTGATTGGGCATGTCGTTGGCTTGTTGATTGTTGTACTGAAGACGTTGAAGTTGTTGTTGGGTGAGACTGTTGTTGGGCATAGTAGTCTTGTGCTTGATTGAGTTCATGAGAATCTTCACTTTGTGGTCCAATTTCCAAGAGGTGATAAAAAACAACAGAGAGTCTAGCTACTTGATCCAGTGGAGGTGACAACATAGCAGGATGTACGAGAAGCACAACGGTCACATAATTAGGGATCTGGGTTGGTGTTTTTGGGTTATTTTCAGTGATTTGTGGTGTTCTATTTTTGGTAATTTTAGCAAAGGGTAAGGTGTCCTCATCCAAAGACTCAAAGTTTAGTGTAGTTTGGTTCGATTTGGAAGAGTTTAATATATGGTAAGGTCATGTCGAGAATGGGTGTTGGGAGGCAGTTTATGAGATATATAGCAGCTGTAAAGTCATATGGCCAGTAGGTCTTTGGGAGAAAAACATGATTGAGAAGAGATATACCGGTTTCAACGATATGACGGTGCCTTTTTCTGCCAAACTGTAGTGTTCAGACGTTTGCTGAGGAGTTGTGAGATGAGATATACCTGCTTGAGCCAAAATGTACGAGGTGCAATGAACTCATCGCCGTTGTCGGTATAAAGTTTATATAGCTTGGTGTTGAACTTTGTTTCCACGAGACTTTTGAAAATGACAAAGATTGCTTTGACATCTGACTTTTCTTTTAGTGGGTACAACCATGTGTAGTGGGAGAAGTGATCAACAAGCAGAAAGTAGTATTTGTGGATTTCAAGTGAGGTATTAAGAAATGACCAAACATCAGACTCTAGTAGTTTGTGGAGGATATTGTTGATTAAGAAAATGCGATCTTATGACTTTTATTAATGGCACAATCATTGCAAAAAGTGTTTGATGAGGACTAACATGGTAAAGAAAAAGAAGAGATAATAGGCCGGATGTCCGAGACGGTTATTCCAAACTTGGAACGTTTGTTTTAATGTGGTGGAGGTGAAATAGGTGATATGTGAAGATATCGGCCACTCGTACAACCTGTTCCTTGTCATTTCGTGGAGCAATGGGACCCCCGTACTGAGACTTTTCCCCTGGAAATAATTTGGGAAAAAATCAACAGAGATGTGTTAGAATTTCAGAGTTTGTATACATATATGAGATTCTTATGAATTTTGGTACACAAAGAACATCATCGAGTCTAAGAGACTAAGAAAGTGACGGAAGATAGATTGAACCGGTATGTGTGATTTGAAGGCCGGAGCCGCCACCGATCTGAACTGCACTAGTTTTGTGAGTTGTTGAGACCGTGAAGATCACTCGTAATATGATGAGTGCACTACAAGAAAACAGGCTTTTTGCAATGGAAAATTGCGATGCCAAAAGGGTGTCGCAAAATTGCTTTGCCATTGCTACGTTCTTAGGATGCAAAAACCTGCATCGCAAGAACGTAGCATAAATGTGATGCCGATAAAACGTCGGAAGTTTGCGGTGCTCTTGCGATTCTTTTGCGACATTCTTGCGACACCGCTAAATATGTCGTAAAAGCATCGCAAACCTGTGACGTTCTTGCGAGACAATATTTTTATTGCATGTTTGCGACATCTTTCATTAGTTTTGCGTTTGAAATTTGCGACATTGCAGTTTCGTAGCAGAATTTTTGTTTTTCCCTATAAATATCCCCACATGGGAATGTATTTTGACACCAAACCAGAAGTAATAAGAGAGAGAAACTAGTGAGAGAAATTTTTTTTGCCAAAAAACGTCCAATAAATTATAAATCTTGATAAAATAAATGACGTCGGAACATGAAGTGTTCACTTTACGATGATGGATGTATAATCGAAGGGATATGGAAACCGGAGAAGTGACGAAGGAGTTCCGAGATGGGCAGCGGGCATTTCTAAATCAGACGGCAAATAACCCACATACTCCAAATGACGGTAACATATTTTGTCCATGTATAAAAAGTGGGAACAAGAAATATTTGAATATCGGTATGGTCAAAAGACATGTTTATAATAGAGGATTTACTTCAAACTATTATGTCTGGTTTTCTCATGGGGAGGGGTATAGTTTGGGTGCTGGAAGTAGTAATACGGGTGCTCGTGGTAATGATCAAGCTAGTCATGAATATGCTAATAAAAACTATGGTGGTAGTATGTTTGAAAACTATGCTCATATACAAGGAAATATGTCTCATGACATGGTTACCGATGCATATCATGGTAATTTTCCCGGTGTCGTTGAAAATATTAGTGAAGAACGTAACGCGGAAGCAAAACAATTTTATGATATGGTAGATGCTGCAAATCAACCCATCTATAAGGGATGTAGAGATGGTCTATAATTTTCATTAGCATATAGGTTGATGTCTATTAAAAGTGAAGGAAACATAAGTGAGAGAAGTATGAATCAATTCGCTGATGTGCTTAATGATAATAATTCTGCTGAGAGTTATTATGAAATGCAGAAGGTGGTTGCAGATCTAGGATTACCATCTGAAATGATTGATGTTTGTAGTGAAAATTGCATGATTTTCTAGAAAGATGATGATAAGTTGCAGGAATGTCTTTTTTGTGGAAAGCCAAAATACCCTGAACAAAGGGAAGGACGCGTGTCCCATACAAACGTATGTGATACCTTCCAATCACTGATAGATTGAAATGATTATATCAATCGGAGAGGACCTCATCTGCAATGAGATGGCATGCTGAACATAAAGTAAATGATGGGGAGGTTACACATCTGTCAGATGCAAAGGCTTGGAAACATTTTCAAACGGTACATTCTGACTTCACTAAAGAGTCTAGAAATGTGTATCTAGCTTTATGCATTGATGGATTTAGCCCATTTGGTTTAACTGGTAGACAATATTCTCTATGTCCTGTCATATTGACACCATATAATCTTCCAACGGATATGTGCATACAAAGCGAATTTTTGTTTATGACTATTCTAGTGTCATGTCCTAGTCATCTGAAGCGTTCCCTCGATGTCTTCCTGCAACCTCTGATTCACGAGCATAAACAGCTATGATATAGGGGTATTTGCATATTCGATTACTCGCAAAAGTATAATTTCAACATACACGCAGTTTTATTGTGGACAATAAATGACTTCCCGGTATATGGAATGTTATCAGGATGGACGATACGTAGAAGGTTATCTTGTCCATATTGTATGGGTTGGTCATATGCATTTCAATTAAAGCATGGCAAGAAATCTTGTTGGTTCGATTGTCATCGTCGGTTTATGTTCATGCATCATCCATACATAAGGAACAAGAAATAGTTTAAGAAAAACAAGGTTGTGCATGTTCCTCCCCGAACACACATGTCATGCAGTGAAATGTTGGAGCAAATTGATCATTATGGTGCTCAGGAAACATGTGAACGTGGGGGCAATTAGCACATTCTAGGAAACATGCCTAACGGATATGGTGAATCTCACAATTGGCACAAGAAGAGTATCTTTTGAGAACTCCCATATTGGAAAGATCACTTACTATGACACAATCTGGATCTGATGCACACTGTTAAAAACTTTTTTGACAACATTATGAACACGATTTTAAATGTGCAGGGCAAAAGTAAAGATAATCTCAAAGCCATGTTGGATTTGGCCGAAATATTTGCAAGACCCGAATTACATATCACCCTGGGTGGCAAACAACCGATTCTGATATTCTGTTTGTCAGAAGAAGCTAAACAAACATTGTTTAGCTAAATTTCTTCTGATGCAAAGTTTCCGGATGGTTACCTGTCTATATTTTCAAGGTGTATAGAGCAAGGGAAAAAATATTGGGTATGAAGAGTCACGATTGTCATGTATTCATGCAGTGACTTCTTCCTTTTGCATTACTTGAGCTCCTTCCAACTACTTTCCATGAATCAATAGCCGGTAAATAGTTTTATAGTTTTGATTTGTCTAATTGTAGTAATTATAAAAGTGGTTTGCTAATAATAGTAATTTTTCTAATATGTAGGGATCGATGGATTTTTTAGGGATCTTTGTACACGAACACTAACAGTGGATGACATAGCTCAATTATAAAGTAACATTCCTGTGTTTCTTTTTAACTTGAAAAATATCTTTCCTCCTGCATTTTTTGAAGTGATGGAACATCTTACAATCCACCTACCACAAGAAGGAGCTCTTGGTGGGTCCGTTCAATTTAGATGGATGTACCCGTTTGAGCACTTCATGGGACATCTTAAAAGGAAGGTAAAAAATCAAACAATAGTGAAAGGATCGATCGTTGCGGGAAGTCTAATTGAGGAAACATCTCATTTCACATCATATTACTTTAGTTCAGCCGTTCAAACTAAAAGAACCCAAGTAGGACGATTTGACGATGGAGAGGTTGCACCATCATATACCATTACAGTACCTAAAATCTTTCGGCATGCACGGAGATTTGGTGGAAAATTAAAGGAAGAGTACTGGAAAAATCACATGTATTGTCGTGTACCTCAGAATTACATATTGCGAAATTGTGAAGATGTAGTGCCATTTGAGAGGTATTTAGATATCAAACTTTATTAATTTATTTATTTATGTACACACACATCTTGTTACTAATCATACATACTTCATATGCAGTGAGTTTGACAGGCAGATACGGGAAGCTTTCCCTAACTTGCTAGAAAAAGAATATAACACATACAAAGAATGTAATTTCGCAGGTTGGTTAATATACTATGTAAGTAAGAATATATATTAAATATGAATAGTTTTGCAAAAATAAATTACTGCACATTTATATATGTATATTTTGTAGGTTAAGAATGAATGTTCATGCAAACGTATGCCTTTATGGTTGAATGAGATTGTTGATGATCATATTGCCAGGATCGTAACGGCTCCAATATATTTCACTCACGGCTACACTTTTTATACGTACGACCATGGTTCCAATAGATCAACGGCAAATTATTGGATTCATGTGCCCGGTGAAACTGACTTCTACGACATTTTAAACAAAATTATAGAAGTTACATATCCTGGAGTAATTGGATTGAGATGCGTTTTGTTCCAATGTCATTGGTACAAGACAGCGGCTAGTTAAGGAGTACGCACTAATAACTTAGGGGTAACCAACGTTAATGGAAGCCTGACATATTCCAAGTTTGACCCATTTTTTCTAGCATGTCAGGCAGAACAAGTGTGTTTTATTTCATATCCTCGTATAAGGCAAATGCTAGAGATGTGGCTTTCTGTTATAAAAGTGAATCCAAGAGGTCATATAATGGTGGAAGCCGATGATGTGGTTATGCAACAAGAAAGATCATCAGAACTCGCTATAGCTGTTGAGTCCACTAAACAAATCATACATGTGCAACAAGAAGTACAAGACATTGTTCCTAGTGATGCAACCGAAGATCATGATGATTCTGAAGAGTTCAACGAGACCGATGAAGACATAGAAGAAGAGTTCAACGAAACCGCCGTTCTTCTTCTTCTTCTTCGCAATTTCTCTGCGAATTCTCTCTCTCGTTTCTCGCCGGCGAAATTCTTCTCCGGCTTTCTCTGCCCCGCCACCTTTATTTCCGACGCCGTCCGCCTCAAAGGTAAGCTTTCTCTTCCTTTTTTTCTCTTCTAAGCACTCATACTTCAACCATTTCGTCCTCCCAACAGCTCCGCCTCCATTTCCTCCTCCCAACGGCTCCGGCGACGTCCTCCTCCTCTCAAGGTATGTGATTCTTCTTCTCTTTTCTGTTTACAAGGTAGATTTTGGATTGTATATGTTAGATTTAGAATTGGAATTTTAGATCTAGGATCTTAGAAGTCAGATTTCAGAATTACGGATATAAACGGTTTTCAATTTTATTAGACTAATTTAGTACTATGTATTAGTAATTACATTTTTATTTGTTTCAGATGTCTAGATCTCATAATCCCTACACTTGTTATCTATCTGATGTCGGTGAGCTCCCCCCGGCGACTCTTGGATCGGGTTCGAGATCTGTTCCCCCGACGCCTGGTGCTAGTTTCACCTCTCAGCCTTGGTTTTCTCCAGTCGTTGATACTGCTCATGCACCTCCCGGTGTGTTTCAGTGCCTAACACCAGATGCTACTACAGGGATGACTATCGAGGACATATATCCCTAATCTTCATATGAACCGTCTGTCGGGAACTTTGTGGTATTACCTTTCAATTTAATTTAATTAATTCATACTTTTATTGTCAGTGAATTTAAATTTAATTTATTTTATGTAGGATCGATGACGACAGGATTTTGCCAACGATTGTTCGGGAGATCTTTGAACGAGATTTCCAGGAGTCGCATGCTAATATTAGCCAGACACCCATACACATCATCGATAGATGGTTCATAACGTTTTTGGTAATAAAATTTTCTTCGTTACTTTTTCTTTATTACAATATTTATTACATACAATTAACTACATTTTGTGAATCTTTTTTTGTAGCAATATTTTCACTGGGAGGTTTCCATTCCGGGCCTAGTCCGCAATGAATTTGAGGCAGTCTTGCGTAGACGGATGAACGATGAGGTAGGTCGTTGGAAGAGTAAGTGGAAGAAGAAAGGCAATGAGGCAATGTCGCATTGGTTCAAGAATTCGGTCTGGGAAGGCCTAATTCGGTACTGGTACGATCCGAAGTCGCAGAAGAAAAGTGCAAGCTGTCGGGCAGCTTGGTTGTCTGACACTGATGGGAGCGGTCCGCATATGCATTGCTCGGGCCAAACTTCATTCAAAACCCGAGCCTGCAAACTGGTAAATATTTTTAATTAAAATTTACGAATATTTTTAAATATATCATAATATATTTTAATCTTTTTCAGCAAGAGGAATCAGGAGATACCCACCCTGGTATTCTTAGCACTCTATTCATCACAAAGCGGAACAAAGCCGGGGTTTTGTGGACAAAAAATCCGAGAAGCTTTACAACGATGTCACTGCAAGGATGCCAGAATTGACTCAAGAATGCAGTGATGACAGCTCTGCATTCGGGGGATTATCTACTGCGCAGAAGAACCAAATCAATTCACAGGTAAAATACTTTTAAATTCTTCCTTTAGCTTTTACTTTAGATTAATTATTCTAACTTTCGATTATAATTTTTTTATTAGATCGTTCCCCATAAAAAAAGGAGATCATTTGGAACAGGTTCTCTCAGCTCGAGGATTGAGCAGTGTATCTCACATGAAGGATTTGCACAATCCTCAGCAACAACTACTAACCTTCGAGAGATAGTCGATCGGCAGACCCAAGAGTTAGATCCACTACAAGAGATCATTAGTTTAGGGACCTTTTTTTACAACATTTTTGGGACATCGTAAAAGAGGGAGGTATTTGCAACTCCCTTACGACGTTTTGAAATAACGTTTATCAATAAAATATAAATTTTATCAATCTAATATCTATAAATAAATCTACAATTCCGCAAAACACTTAAGAAAAACACTTAGGCAAAAAAAATCAAAAAAAACGTTGTAAGGTCGTTGGCGACCAGAAATGTCGTAAAGACGTCGTTAGGCACCAACGACCTTACGGCGTTTTATAGAAACGTCGTAAGATCGTTGGCGCCTAACGACGTCTTTACGACGTTTCTGGTCGCCAACGACCTTACAACGTTTTTGATTTTTTTTTAATTTTTCTAATGTAATAATTATGTAATATTAAGATGTATATGATTAATACAAGTATAAGAGTAAAGATTAAAATTAGTATGATTTAAAATCATATAAAACACTTAGGAAAAAAAATCAAAAAAACGTTGTAAGGTCGTTGGCGACTAACGACGTCTTTACGACGTTTCTGGTCGCCAACGACCTTACAACGTTTATAATTTTTTTTTAATTTTTCTAATGTAATAATTATGTAATTTTAAGATGTATATGATTAATACAAGTATAATAGTAAAGATTAAAATTAGTGTTATTTAAAATCATAAAAAACACTTAGGAAAAAAACAAAATCAAAAACACTTTGTAAGGTTGTTGGCGACCAGAAACGTCGTAAAGACGTCGTTAGTCGCCAACGACCTTACAACGTCTCTTTCATTTTGCGTTACGGGTATTGAATTTAACATAACGTCTCAATGAATTGTACCGTAGTGGTACATTGAATCCACATTTGCCAACTTCGTTACATCGAATACATTGTAAATTCGACCCTAATTTACAACTCTTTTACGACGTTTCATGAGTTCCCAACTCATTTACAACTCCACGTATTCCCTATAAATACATCATCAATTTTGCAACATTATTCCATCATTCCCCATTCCACAATCTCTCTCTAAGGTATCCCTCTCTCCCTTCTCTCTACAATTTTTTTTTTTTGCAAATTTAGGATTTAAAATTATGTAGGTTGTTTAGAAATGATGTAGTAGGTACGGAATTTAGAATTTAGGGTTTATATATTATTTAGTACTATCCAACGTCTAATTTATGAAACATCCTTTTGTAGGTACAAATTATGGCACCCCGGAAGCATACACGCCATGTCCATTACAGTGACATACTGCACGGCACCGCATTATCTTCTACTTCCTCGGCTGTGCCAGAGACACAGTCGCAGTCACGTCATCAGAGTCATACAACCCCATATACTTCCCCAGCACCAGAAGTGGCCGTAGATCCCCCTCCGACGAATGTTGCGGTCCATCCAGACCTCTTGGTGCCGCCTGATGCACCTTACGCGCAATACCGGGTTGAGGATATTCTCGTGGCACCAAACCGCAAGAATTTGCCGCATCTACACGTCGATCGTTCAACTGGAACCTATTGGTACATATTTAGTTTAATTTACATACTAAATTTAAGCATTTATAATTAAATAGCTAATAATATATATTAAAAAATATCAGGTTCGGTATTGATAGCAAAGTGGGACATAGCATCACGAAATGCATCAAAAGCTATTTTGTAGAGGCGACTCCAAATTGGAAATCAACACCACATTACATTCGCATAACGTGGTTCAAGATTTTTGCGGTAATTTTTTTTTTACATTAATTTTTATTATTCAACATAATATAATATATATTAAATATTAATTAATTATTATAACTACTAGCAACGTTGGAATTGGGACGTCTCTATCAACGAGACTGTCCGACATGAATTCAACCGCAAGGCGATGAAGCGGCTTATTAACACAGTCTCGGACTGGAAAACCGAGTGGGAAGTGAAGGGAGATGCCGGGAAACCCACATTCATGACCAAAGCTTGTTGGGATGGACTGAAGAATTACTGGGTAGACCCTGTAGCTGTGAGGAGAATTCCACCTCCTGGAAGACAATTGGGCCCGACGGCTTACCAGTCGCAATGCCACACACTACACGCCAAATGCCTTTTGGCGGAGTGGCAATATAAATCGTAAGTATTTTTTAAAATAATTTTTTTCATTTATAATATTTATTAACATAAATTAATATTTAATTAAAAATTAAATTTTATTAGGCGGAAAAAACTGGACAGATTCCTACGCTTCCAGAACTCTATGCCGCAACCCATAAGAAGAAATCTGGCGTCTTTGTCGATCCACGTTGTGAGCTGCTACATAGCCAGGTTGAAGCTGCGGTTCAGGAGCGTCAAACGCAGCTTTCCCAGGAATCCACCGACGGTACTCCAGTCCAATTGAGTGCTCCGGAGATCAACGCAATTTATAAGCAGGTATTAAATTAAATACTTTAATTTAAATAATATTTTTCCCTGACAAATCTTTTTTGTAGATCGCTCCAACTAAAAAGGGATGGATTATTGGCATAGGATCCGTCCAAGATGTCCAGAGAGTCACTTCTAACTGGATTGGCGAAAACTCACTCCGTACTCAGTTGCAGGAATCTCTTGCGGAAATTGCTTTGCTAAAGCAAACGACGGATGAGAAATTCGCAGCCATGGAATCCATGATGGATATTTTGGTCGCGGGCAATCCACATGCATCTGCGGCTTTGGAGTTTAGACGTCGCAACCTTGGGATTAGGCCTACCGAGAATGTCGAGGTCGATTTGAACGAGCGGGTAGCTGAAGATCAGGACGACCGTAGCTCTAACATGTTCGACGAATTACTTCGTTAAATTTTGTAAAAATATTTTGTAAAAACATTTAATTTTATATTTTAGCTTTATATTCTAATTTTAATATATTCATTTCATATTTTTATTTAAAATACAAAAAACTAAAATTCACAATTTAATAAAAAATAAATCAGATATTTTAGTCCCTAATTCGATGTAAAATCTTTGTCCTTAAGTAGTTGTAAACAATTTCGTCTTTAAATAGTTGTAAAACTTTCGTCTTTAGTTAGTTGTAAAGTTTTCGACTTTAATACGTTGTAACACATTTCGACTTTAAAACGTTGTAAAAGATTTCGAATCTACTTAGCTGTAAACTAAACGTTGTAAGTTAGTTGTTAAGTTTACAACTAACTAACAACGTTAATTTGCCATCAAATTTACAACTCCCACTTTATGTTACGACATTTTTACAACGTTTAGTTTACGACGTTTTAACAACGTAGTTACAACGTTTTTACAACGTTTTGTGCCTTACAACGTGCAAGACACGACGTACCACGTGGCGTCCCTAATGCGTTGTAAACAGTCTTTACAACGTTTTAGGGACGAATTTTGGAGTTGTAAAAGGTGTGTTCTCTTGTAGTGATCGGACTAACACCGAGTTTGCCAAAGCTAAGAACAAAATCACGACCTACGATCGCTTGTGGTCTATACTGGCCAAGAAGGATTCAGAGCTAACTAATTCATTTTCGGAGATCAATGCTAAAGACGAAGACACCGGCTCTGGCTCGGGGAATTCAGATCGTTCCGACAATTTTAGATTTTTTAAAAACAATTTGTAAACTATTATTAATTAATCAAATTTATTTTACTTTATATTTTTAGTATTTTTTAATTTTAGTTTTTTTTAGTTTTTTTAAATTAATATACCGCCGCAAGAGAGTCGCAAAGACTTCCCTCGCAGCAAAGTCGCAAAAGATCACCTCACATAAAAGTCGTAAAGACGGCCCTCGCAGACAAGTCACAAATCAAGGCCTCGCAACCTCCTCGCAATAACTACCTCGCAGAGATGTCGCATGTGTTGCTCTAGCAAACGTCGCAAAAGACTCACATTTCTCGGTATCGCGTTCACATCGCAAAACTTACTAGTCTTTTGCGACAGAGTAGCTTGCAAGGACTTTGCGACGTTTCCGAGGTACCGCAAACCTTGCGACATCTCTGCGAGGGAATCATGTTTGCGACTTGCAAATTGCGACATTTTTCTAGACATCGCAAGGCTGTTTCATTTAGTCTTTTGCGACATCTTCGCGAGGCAATTTGTTATCGCAAATGCCCAGTTTTCTTGTAGTGGTGGCTCCATTAGAAATGCTAGTGTTTGTGGAGTGATGTTGAGAGAAATATTTTCTCCTGGTTGCCACGGTGTTGCACTGGAGGACTGAGAGTTATTGTCAAATGTACCAGCAGATCATGGGAGCTGAGGACATCGTCGTGCGTTGTGGCCAAAAATCCCACAAAGTTTACATTCTCCCTGGTACCCTCGTTGACCCTTGTTGTCATATCTAGACGTGTATGGTTGACCTTGGTGTTGTTGATTGTTCCAGTGAGTAGATTGGCATGGGTTATGGCGATTGTTGGAGTGTGAACATGGGTTGGACAACGTTAGCAGAGACTGGAACTGCAGATCGAGGTGTGGATTTGGCAAGTAGCTTAGCTTCATGGTTTTGTAGCTTTTCATGAAGCTCTGTGAATGTTGGTGGAGTGTCACGACTCTCGATCTGATCCACTACTTGTCTATAGTCCTCAGGTAAACTTTCAAGTGCATACTCCATTTGGTTTTCATGCTCAATTGGTTTCCCTAGGAGTGCCAATTGATCGGACTTTGAAGTGAGAGTGTTTAGGTAATCATCAACAGAATTCGTACCTTTTTGATATTGCTTGATTTGTAGTTTGATGTGCTTAACATGGCCTCTGCTTGGTTTGGCAGAGATGTTAACGATAGTTTGCCAAATATCGGATTTAGTCTTAGTCCAAGAAAGGAGTTGTTGTACAGCAGTTGATCATGGCAGTTACACAGTGTGTATGCAGGATTGGCGGTTGCTGCTTGATTTGCTGTGATTATGAGAGTGATTGGCTGAGAACCGATGAGTTCGTAACCAGCAAGGAGAGATTTGACTTGATGGCTCCAGATTAAGTAATTATTGGCATTAAGTTTCGTAACATTTGTCATGTTAACATGAAGGAGGGTAAGATTCTGGTATCAACTATTTCAGGAGGAGAAGCAGCCATTGGGTAGAAAACAAGAGAATCGAAAAAACTGAGGGATTTAGAATATTTGCTGCTCTAATACCATCTAAGAAGGTATTCTCTTATTCAGCTCAATGTGATTACAACAATATATATACATGTACATCGATGGAGGCATAGGGTTATATACATAAGGAATAAGGAATATGCTATAAATAAAATGATACAGCGTAATTGGGAATCAATTAGTATCATTTTTACAATATGAAGGTACTTATCCAAATTCTTATGTGCTTTTGTTTCATTGTAGGAGATGTTATTGGTTTATGTATTTAGATAGAGTTCTAGAGATTTTAAAATTATCAAGATTCTAGTGTTATTGAATCAAAAAATTTCAAAACTCTACTAAAGTTTGGTGTTATTAGTCTATATATATGTAAAGAGTATTCTAAAATCTTTAGAAGTGTAGAGTTATTGGATTCATGATTTCATAAAGTCTATAAAATTTTTGTGTTATTGGTTTGTCATGAAAGAGTCTTCTATAGTCATTGAATTAAAATATTGTATTATTGGTTTGTTGATTTTATACATATTCCTTTACAAAATACAATCTTCAAAAATATTGCATCTTGATGGGAGATTTTTAAAGTCATTTACTATAACTAAAAATATATAAAAAAATTCTTGAAAATAGAATAATCAATAATAATTAATTCTGGAAAACAAATAATAAGAATATAATTAATTAATAAAATAGTTAGTAATAAAATTTGACATACCATCAGATTTGAAAAATATATTGGCACAATTTATGATTTTAGTTAAATACAATTTATATGAAAACACTATAAAATATGTAATATATTTTGTATTTGAAAAATATTTAATATTTAATATTTTGAATATATTTTGCATTGTATATGAAGAATTTATAAGAGAATTTATAAGAGTATTCAATACTCTCCAGAAAAATTTGAAAGTTTAAAAAAAAAAACTCATTAAAGAAATTTAGATAATCTTTAAAACTCTAGAAAAAAATTGAAAACTTTTAAAATCATCTTTACTTTCAAATCATTAAAACTTTTTTTAAATATAAATCCAATAACACCTCTTTAATCTTTTTTATGGGACAAATACTTTCGATTACAAGAAAACCTCATCACTTAACCACGAATCCGACTTATAAAAAAGCTCTATGAACCTGACAACAATTGTTTCTATTTCTGTGAAGAAAAATGTCAACATAACAGAAACGATATCGATTCTTTAGTCATAAACAAAGACAATTCAGCCATTCTCCAAGTCCATGATTGATGTATAGTCAAATTTCTGCATCATTTCTTATCTCAACTCCTATATTCATCATGTGTTATAACAGTTATGACTCTGAGAATCAACTGTTGTTTAACGACCTGGTCTCTTCTTTAGCTGTGTATCTTAGGTTCTAAGGGCTTAATCAAGATCATTGAGCAAACAGAAGCTAGCTTTTCTCAGTAGAAGAGCGAGTCGTAAACGATAATTGTAGATAAATTACATTAATAGTTAATTTCTTTCACTTGAAAAGAATAGTATTTTTAAGTATTATACTCTTTTTCATTTAAATTATTGAAGCAAAGACATCATCACTGAGATCATTGATTCAAGCCACAACCAATGTACAACACATAACAATAAGAATTTATCAAGAGGCCTTCAATTATAAGGAAAACATTTATCTAATCACCAAATAGTTTCATTAAAGTCTTATCACATAATCTTCAGCAGAAGCTTTATCAGAAATTTCTAGGATAATGGATAAGTTTCTGACTTTGAATGAGAGCCAACCAAAAGTAATGGTCACTTTCTTTGTCAAGAAAAATGTCGAATATTACAAAATTGAGATTAAAATTTCGGATATCAATAGAAAGTATATCTCAGAACCTTCTTCAGGTTCGATGTCGTCAAAAACTTACCTCAGCGCCAGTTTTAACAGTATTTTATTACAGTTATACCCCTGAAAGTCAACCACTTCTTAACGACCACGTCTCTATAATAATTGATGGCCGTAATAGGTAGGCCGTAGTAGCATTTACGACACATAATATATTTTCTTATGGGAAAATCACAAAAGAAATATTAAAAAAACTGAGAAAAATAGAGTACAATTTAAACTCTGAATGTTGTTTTACTCCCAAACAAGTTTTAAACTATATAAATTATTAATTTTAACCCTAGAAGTTATAATACTAAAAGTTTAAAATTTAAATGTTTTTTAATCATAAAATAAATTTAAAACTAAATAAAAAATGTCAGTATTTATTAAACTTACCAACGATTTTAACATAAAAAAACAAAAATTTCGACAAAGTTTATCTTAGCGACCGTATAATTCTTTTGACTTATTTTTGCCATTGGTATCTGGTAGCTCCTTCAGCGCTCGATAATGTTTTGTCCTGTCTTAGCTTCAGTTCTTTTTAATTTTGGGCGGGTCTGGTGTTTATAGGCAGAATCATCTTCTTCGAAGCTCTCGTCGGTGATACTCTGTTGGTGGTTGTCACAGCAGCATTTTCTCTAGCATCTCTGGCCACATATTCTCGGATCTAGTGATATCATTCTTCTTGTCTCTCAAGTGAGTTGGGTGAGGTGGCTCTGTTTCTGGTTCTCAAAGTGCCATGTGTATATTTCGGTGGCTAAAACTTTCTTCATTCCCCGAACAACAAAACTCTGTTACATACATATCGATATATATATATAAATATATATATATATATATATTTATATGAGATATCGATATAGATTGTCAGTTTACTCTAATATGGTAAACCGGATACATCGAACCATATAAAACCAAATTATATTAATCCTAATATCCCCCTTCAAGATGGCAAGTATAAGGATATCATTGCCATCTTGCCCATAATGGAATTAAATCGACTAGTAGACAATGGTTTAGTGAAGATGTCTGCTAGGTTACACTCGGATCTGACATAGAGAGGCTTTACTAAACCATCAATGATATTCTCCCTCACCTTGTGATAGTCCATATGAAGATGTTTTGTTCTCTCCTGGAAGACTGAATTGTTGGATATGTGAATTGATGCCATTGAATCACAGAAGAATGTTACTGCTTGAGGTTGAGGCGCGTCTAGTTCTTTGAGAAGGTTAACAAGCCACATTACTCCCTTCAGGGAAAACCTCATGGCACGATATTTCGATTCAGCTGATGATAGAGAGACTGTTTGTTATTTCTTAGACTTCCAAGAAATAAGAGAAGATCCAAGAAACATACAAAAGTCAGAGGTTAATCTTCGAGTGTCTCTACAAGAACCCGAGTCAGCATTTGTGAAAGCTTTGAGCATTAAATCATAGTCTGTAGAATAGAAAATCTATTTTCCTATTGTTCCTTTCAGATAATGAAGAGCCTTGAAGGCAGCTTGCAAGTGGGATTGGTTTGGAGCTGATGTGACCTGACAGAGTTTGTTCACTACAAACGTGATGTCAGGTCTTGATATAGTGAGATACATCATTTTACTGATAAGTCTTCTATACTTTTCTAGTTATGTAAGCAATGGTTCATTGCTGTCAAACAAGAGTTGTAAACTCGGTTCCATAGGCATACTTGAGGGTTTGCAAGCTAATAATCTTGCTTCTTTAAGTAATTCCAATGTGTACTTTGCTTGACATATAGAAATACATGTAGTGTTCCTTGCTATTTCCAATCCAAGAAAGTATATCAATGGTCCCAAATCTCTGATTTTAAAATGATTGTGAAGAGCAATTTTGATTTGATCATCATCTTCTTCATTGTTGGGAGCAATTACTATGTCGTCTACATAAACCAAGACATCAATGTATCTTCCATTGATACTTTTTATGAAGATCCTGTGGTCTGTGGATGATTTCTTTAATCCCAGAGACTGAAGGGTGATGTTAAACTTTAGAAACCATTGTCTTGAAGCCTGTTTTAAACCATACAAAGATTTGTGCAACTTGCATACTGCATTTTCATGTAAGACTTCTCCTTCTCTAGGAGTATACCTTTGTGGCAAAGACATAAGGATTTCTTCATGAAGATCCCCATTTAAGAATATTAGATACATCAAGTTGAGTTAAGCTCCAACCTTTTGTTGGAGACACTCCAATCAGAGTTTTAATGGTTGTCATCTTAGCGACATGGGATAAAGTATCTACAAAATCTACTCCCTCCTTTTGAGTAAAGGCCTTAGCTACCAACCTAGCTTTATACCTCTCTAAGGTTCCATCAACATTCACCTTAGTTTTATAAACCCACTTACATCTTATTGCTCGTTTTCCTATAGGCAAAGAACAAATTGTCCAAGTTCCAGAGTTCTCTAAAGCCATTAATTTTTCATTCATGGCATGAATCCATTCATTTTTTGGCTTGGACAAAACTAGTAGGTTCAGAGAATAGACTTATAGCATGGAAGTACGTCTTGTAAGTCTCAGACAGGTTGTCATAAGACATATAGTTTGCCAAGGGTAAAGTCAAATTTGTCTCTGTAATTTTGTAGTAGTAGTCATGAAGATATTTTGGTTCTTTTGTCTTTCTCTTGTTGGACTTCGTGGGTAAAATTTCATAATTAAGTATTCTTCCAGGATGCATCCACGTAGTACTTATAGCCTGTAAAATACAAATTGGTTGTGGTGGGGTAAGCTAAACGAGACTTCCTAACAAAAGATCGACTTATGTTAGGAACTCTACGGTACAAATTACTAAAACGCACCAGTGTCCATTCTGAGTGGTCTGCTTCCGCATTACTCAGAATTCTACGAGGATCCATATCTCTATTGGAGAAACAAAAAGAATTTCTCGCTTTCCAAATATGCCATAATACTCAGGATAAAATGTGTATATTACCATGTCCCTGCAGTTTCTCAAATAAGTAATCTAGATTATACCAGACCGAGCTGCTAGGAAAAATACTATGCGTTGATGGTATGCTCGATATTGCCTATACTTGGAGTGCAGGTGAGCAGAGGAAAAGGACATGATTGATAGACTCATGATCTGCATTACAACGTGAACAATGAGTATCACATGAAATCCCTCTTCGACCCATGTTTCCATTTACTGCCATACACCCTAACAAAGCTTGACAAAAAAAGTGTTTAATCTTATTTGGGCAATTGAGAGACCAAATAGTTTTATACAAAAACTCAAAAAGATGGCCCAAATTGACTATGTCCTAATAAATGATTTGAGTTTAAGTAATTATTTAAATAAAAAATTTAAAAATTATTTAAGATCTATTCTTATTGGTCTAATTTTTTTATAAACCAATTCATTCTATTTTTGTTGAAAAAGTTAAAGGTGCGATTTTAAATAATTCTAAAATTATTTAGAGGTTTTATCTAATTAATGACATAAAATCTAATTTTCATAGTTTTAGGTAGAGTTGTTGAGAATTTTATCACAAATCATAAAAAATTTCATACATTCATTTATAATCATTTCAATTCTATAAAATTTAAATGATTTACAACCATTTAAACTTCTAGATTCGATATATGTTTATTAAAATACTAATCGATCTGACGATTTCTTTAATCATGATATGAATAGTTTTTTCTGGACATATAGATATGATATGCAACAGACTCTTAGGGAAATATAAGAGACAATACATAGCACGAACCTAACTCAATCAATATTACATACAAAAATTTCATTAAAAATATAATATATACAAATATTGAAGTAATGATAAATATATTTTTTTTTTTACAATTTGGGGTAAGTTAGTTGTTAAGTAGCTATTGTAATTACGCTATTATCGAATAAATAACAAGATGGCGTTAAATATTGGTTTGTTTGCTTCGCAAACGTCCAGGACCGGATAAAGTAAAAAATACAAATTTGGTATAGAACTATAAACTGATAATTAGTTAGTGAAATAATACGAAACTATCCACTAAGTCATGTTTTAGTTTCGACTGATTAATATTCAAACATGTTTTTTCTAACATTTTACGTTCCCACATCATTGGATGCTGATGAACTTAAAGAATAACTCAGATAATTTACAATTATATGGTAATTATTCAAATAATTTTCAAAAATTTCGAAAAAAAAAATAAAAAATGTTATGAAAGACACGAATTTTCTTCTTATTTACTTAAATGTCACTTTAGAAAAAAAAAGATGAAGTTTAACAGTTACACTTCGTCTTCTTTCTAATTTTTGTATTCTATCGTCTTTCTCAACTTCCACTTCGTCTTTTATCTTCATCGTCTCATTCATCTTCTTCATTTTCTTCATCTTCTTCATATCCTTCATCTCCTTCGTCTTCTTTTTCAGAGATTTTTTTTCTCTTAAATTCCACCTTTCTCTCGTTTATTCATCTTCATCTTTCTTCGTCTTCGTCATCTTCATTGTCTCTTTGAAAGGTAATGTAGCTACGGATATGTACCTTCAAACCAAAAAATTTGTTCAGTGATTGAGAAACATGAATGGGAAGAACAGAAGACCCAACACCACCAACAAAATCCAAGTATAAACGTACAAGAGTATAGGGCGTTGCTTGACGTGCCCGAGATGACCTCTCCGTAATTAAGCAACTGTGTTCTCCACAATATACTCGGATATAGAAATGCGAACTTTCAGTATCGTGGCCTGAAGCCCGGATTCTCCATGTGCAGTTTGGTACCCAACATCTAACAACCAATAACATTATCGTCGATGGTACGACATCGAAGTCAAACCTATGTAAAACAGAAAATGTCTTCAACCTTGACTCAAGATCCTTTTTTGTGGGATATATTTGTCCAACACCTAATTGAAGTGACCTCATTTCGATGTCTAAATACTAATCTTTAAATGTCGAGTCTTTTCTTTTCTTGTGAGGAAGAATTTTTCTATCGTCTTCTTTGCACTTCCTCTGAACACTTATAAAGTTTTCATCACCAGAGCTTTCTACATCGTCGAAGTAGTCGAATCTCATTTCTGCTTCTTCATCATAGTCAAAGTGTTTTTTCTTCTTGTTTGAGAGTCTTCCTAGCTCTACCACACGATGAATCAAATTGTTCACTTTCTTCCACCCGAACATGAGATCTCCTTGAAATCTTCACACAAAGACGAATTGAATCTTTCCAAAATTGTTGCACATACCCACACACTTGTCTCTTGTTGGTCACAAAGATAGGAGGTGTATCTTGTGGTAGTTCGTGCATGAGTTCTTTTGATATATAACTCAGTTTTACCTTGAAGATCTATTGATTTAGATCGTAATCTTCATGCACCATCCTCACAAACTCATCATAACGCATATATTCACTCAATTTAATGATTTTATAACCATAAGAAATATCTACTACAAAGAACCAATGATTTTGGTCAAATTTTCAACTCCCACAAACTAAAATATTTTGATCCATAAGCTCAAAACCAAGAAAGTAAGCCCAAAAGATAAGATAAGGAATGACATTTTTGTTATTACGTTTTTGTTTACACATCGGTAAAATAGCAATTTAAAAAAAAGTATTAGAGTAATTATGGAAAATTCTACAGCATTTAAATCATAACCCTATAATTGTAGAGTATTTGAGTAAATCACCTTTTAATCAAAATATGATGACTTCGGAATTTTAATACAAGCTCATAATTATTTGTTTTAATTTTTTATGTAAATATCTCAAACGCTTTTGCGATTTTAAAACTATTTTAAAGAAATATAAACTTATTCCAAATATCCAATAATTAATTATTTAGATATCACAGCACACTACATAAATTTTCATGCAATAAAACACTAAATCGTATACCATGTAATTAAACAAACCTCGGGATGATGTTGGTTTTTATTTATCAAAGTATAAAAGTGCACAAAAAGATTAAATATACAAATTTTTTGGAACTAGACATATTTTGCTCTATATATATATAATCCTAATTTAGTACATACCAAAAAAACTCTAAAAAATTAGAATAATTTTTTAATGAATTTCGAGTTTTTAAAAGATTTAGATATCCATCTCTAATTCTTGATTTGAAAACAATTAAATATGGTTTTAAAATTTAAACCAAATTAAATTTAAAAACCAAACAAACTAGATTTACAAATCAAATTGACAGAATTTTCATAATCAACTAAACGTATCACTATGAGATTCTAAACTGCAATTTACTAGATTAGTTCTGCTTATTATTTTTAACTTTCCATCATTGTTGCATTTTTTGATACAATAACTTTGAATATAAGATAAACAAAATTTATTTTACTTTTAGTGTGCATTTTATCACTATATATAAACAAATATATGTGAGCACACGGTTAATTTACCCCTAATAATTGATTTATCACCATTCGAAAAAATAAAGAAGTTGGTATTGATAGTGGAAAACAAGTGTCCCGTTGTGGATAGGGATGTCAAGTGGGCTATTAACCCGCGGGTCTGGTCCATTAAAACCTTTTTGGACGTGGGTCTAGAAAAACAAATATATATCCATTATTTAGCGGGTTTCGCGGGTTGATTCGATGTGGACAAACAGGTTATATGGATCCGACTCGCTATGGACTGCGGGGTTTGCGGGTTAACCCACATTTTTTTAATAATCTGAAAACGCAAGAGTCGGTGAGAATCTCAGACATGCAATCTCTCCCGATATCGTCTTCTTTGTGCTCTTGATCGTCTCCCTCCTTCATTTTTCAATTTCATTGACACAACAAAAGATCTTTGTCGAACTTTGGTGGAAGAAGAGAGGATGAAGATAGTGACTTACAACGTTAATGGCCTTAGGAAACGAGTTTCGCAGTTTGATTCTCTTCTCAAACTTCTCGATTCGTTAAAAGCTGATATCATTTGCTTCCAGGTTTTAATACTTCAATGTCCAATAGATTATTTGAAATTTCAATCTTTTAGTTTGATTTCGCTGATGAATTCGTAATACTTTTATTCTGGGTTTAAATTTAGGAGACGAAACTTAGAAGACAAGAATTATCAGCGGATTTAATAATAGCTGATGGCTATGAATCATTTTTCTCTTGCACTCGCACTTGTTATAAAGTTCGTACTGGCTATTCTGGTAAGCACCAAGCTTATGTTTCATTGGATTTTTGAGAAAAGAGGAAATTGTTGGAGTTCTTATGTTCTTGTTATCGCAGGTGTTGCAACATTTTGCAAAGTAAAGTCAGCATCTTTAAGCTGTGACATTGCTTTGCCAATTGCTGCAGAATAAGGTATCACGGGTCTTGTAAATTGTAATTCATGAGGTGGAAAGGATGATACGTACCAATATCTCTTTACTTTTTGTTAAAGGTGAGTGATATAACCCACCTATTAAAATATCATCAACGTTTGCTTTAGTGCTATTGGTGTTTGCCTGATTAAACATCTTCTCTGTTTCGCATAGAAATTTGTAGTGAAGCCTTATTTAAGTAGAAGAGAGAAACACAAGGCCTTGGAGAATATGGAGAGAACTTGGGGACAGATGATGATTAAGTCAGAGTTTTGTAGCCAAGCAAGGTGTCTTATGTTTTTGTTGTAGATTGTCCCATTAACAAAATTGTGGGTTTTAGGTAGGGGAAGCAAGAGCAGCAGCTGAGAAAGCTCAACAACTGCTACAAACCGTAGCCACAAGGAAGAGAAACCAGCAAGTTGAAACAGATGGGCTCATAGTAACAAAAGTGTTGTATGGTGACCCAAAAGCAATAGAGAAAGGAGTCGTAGAAGGAGTGTTCATGCTCTTGTTCTTTGTTGTTTAGTCAATTGCCTAACTTCCTCGGAGGTTCATGCACTTGTTTTGGCGACGGAGGATGTCTTCGTTCTAATAAAGGGCCATGGAATGATCTTGAAACAATGAAGGTAAATCTATATCTTACTAATTATGAAAATTTTGAATTAATTATTTTTGAAAACACTTTGTTATCTAGAGAGTGTTTATAGGTAACTAACAATTTGACCTAATTATTTTCTTTGATAGGATATAAGAGACGACACAACGACACATATACATACGGTATGTGACATACCAGAAACAACAACAGACAGAGACACAGACGACACAACAATGCAAGATACAAAAAGTTATTTTCTTCATTAAGCAATAGATCAAAAACTTGTAATGGTATATATGTTTTTAGTCTTTTGCTTCTCTTTTTTTACACAAGGTCTATTAGCTTCTCTTACTATGTCTCTCTCTTCTCTTAGTTTTGTTCTCTGGTTTTTTGTGATTTTATCAATTTTGTTTTGGACAGTGGACGTTTGATCAATTTAACACAATTTCGTTCATCGTAAAAACGGCCGTAAAGGCCTAGTTGCCGACCAATTTGTAGTTTGTAAACAATTTTTGTTATTTGTGTGATAATTATTTAGTTGATGAAGAATCTCAAAAACTTATCAATTCACTAAATGCTGAAGGCGAACGAGAGAGGTTCGATAGAGCAGGGTCATCTCGAAAGCTCAAAGATAAAATTCCAATTATGGATGTATCTGATGTTGCTAGTGATGATGATGATGGTAATGGAAAGCCGTCAGAGAAAAAAAAGAGGAAAAAATATTCAACAGTGTCGGAAGACTTCATCATTATTACTAAGGTTGATAGTTCGGGGAAAAGTGAACAAAGAGCCCAATGTATACATTGCAAGAGTGACTATGCATATAATTCACACAAAAATGGTACGAATTGCTATAGACGTCATATTCAGAAATGCAAGAGTAAGCCTAAGGATGGTTTTTCGTGAAATGGTTGCTAAGTAAATTGAGACCAAGATTCTAGCATTTTGTGCTTTACCTCCTCCACATACAAGTATGCACATAGCAATGAAGCTTCTTGAGATAT
>JAKUCM010000978.1:0-41572 GCA_023374145.1 Lepidium sativum | reverse complement strand
AATGCTACTCGGCCCAGCCGGTTCCAGTTCAGTTAGATTAAGCAAATTCTCTTTTGAAACCATCAAAAGGTTAGGTGATTCACTCCCTTATGTCCTTGTCTTGGATTGTTTTGATGGCTTGTCTTGTAGTGGCTTCTTTTTCATGCTAAGTTGATCTAGATAGACCTCATGAGGTGCCAATGGAGCTAAGATAATCTTTCTGCCCTTGTACTCAAAACTATGTCGGTTTGTGAAACCATCATGAATAACTCTCCAGTCTGATTGCCATGGTCTTCCTAACAAGATGTGACTAGCTTCTAAAGGTGCAATGTCACAGAGAATTTCGTCGTCATACTTGCCAATAGTCAAAGACACCTTAACTTGCTTACTCACAGCAAGCTCACCGTCATCATTCGGCCATTGCAACTTATACGGCCTTGGGTGAGGTATTTCCATCAAACCGAGCTTCTGAACCATGGTTTGGTTAGCAACATTGGTACAGCTACCTCCATCTATGATAAGACTGCACACTTTGTCATAGATTACACACCAAGTATGGAACAAATTTTCCCTTTGTTGTTCTTCCGTAGTCTTGGTCATGACACTTAAAGCTCTTATTGTCACAAAAAGAGGGCCTTTTGGTGGTTCTACAACCTCAAAATCTGTCAGCTCATCAAGCTTTTCTTCCTCAAATTTGAACTCTCCATCAGCTTGTAGTACCATTACCCTATTGTTGGGGCAGTCACTTGCATAATGCCCTAACCCATGACACTTAAGACACTTGGGGTATCTAGCTCTAAGGTTAGACTTGACTGGTTCTTTCAATTCTTTGAAAACACTTGGTTTAGATTCCCTTGAACGAGACAGCTTCTCCTCAGTCTTGACACTTGATTTGAAATCCTTGTGAACACCAAACTTTGAGTCTTTTGTGTAACTCGATCTGTTGGAACCATAGCTCGATCGAGTTCCCTTCCTCTTAAGTTGCTTTTCAAACATAACAGCCTTATATACAATTCCTCCAACTCCATGTAATGGTGAACCTCCAAAAGATTAATTATGTCTCTATTAAGACCTCCCATGAATCTGGACATTGTAACCTCACTATCCTCATGAATATCTACCTTAACCATAAGAGTTTCCATCTCCTTGTAGTATTCTTCCACATATTTGGTACCTTGTACCAGATTTCTCAACATGAAGTGTAGCTCTCTGTGGTAATGACTTGGAATAAACCTTTTCCTCATAAATACTTTCATTTTATGCCATGTATCAATTGGAAAGTCTCCAACACATCTTCTAGTAGTGACCAATTGATCCCACCAGCTGAGAGCATAGTCATGGAACTTTGTGGCTGCTATCTTGACTCGGTTTTCCTTTGTGTACTCTTGACAATTAAAGACGAGCTCAGTCTTCTTCTCCCAATCCAAATAAGCGTCTGGATCATTAGTATCATAAAATGGAGGAATCTGGATCTTTAAACCAGCCATATTATCCCTAGGAGTTGTTCTTTCTTCATGTCCACGTTTGTGCCTCCTTTGACTAGAACGAGATGATGAGTAGTAATCTCGAGCTTCTTGCAAATCTTCAGCCGCTCTAAAGTTAACAGGAACTTGTTCATGCTCAGTTGCAGCTCGTTCTTGCCTGAAAGCTTCGAGTTTGTCATCCGTCATTTTGGACAAGGTTGCTGTAAGAGCCTCTAATAAAAGTTTGTTGCTTGGACCACCGGCTTCCTCATCTCCTATGGTTAAGGTTTCCATCTCCATGTTCCTACAAGAAATCAAAAGACAAACAAGTAATCTAGTCCAGCAAATAGTTTTAAAACCTGCAGAGGATTAGATCTAAGACAAAGTACTCTTAGAATACTAAAATACACTTAAACTGCAGCAAGTAATCAAGAATACCAAGAGTCTTGTCAAAATTCGAAAGCTTTTACTAGCAGCTAAGAAAACAAACTTAGATCTACAGAATGAGACTTAGAACTATCAGCTTTGGGCTTAGATCTAACAGTTTAACAAATCAGAAAATGTTTAAAGAGTAAATCTGAAAGTTTCGAATAACTTTAACAGGAATATGAAGAGTTTTCGACACAACCTGACTTGAATCGGCTCTGATACCACATGATACACTCCTACAGTGGGTTAAGAGTACCCAGAAGCGAATTCAAGAGATTGTGAACACCCAAGAGTGTGAAACACGAAACTGGAAACCGAAGAGTCACGTTTAGATGTGAAGAATGTAATCAACCGCTAAACAACTCGGATTGAGCTCAAACTTTGTCACAAATCTTATCGTCCAGTCTTTATTCCGCTGCCAAAATTTCAGTTCAATCCGAGTTGTTTAGAGGTTGATTACGTTTTTCACATCTAAACGTGACTCTTCGGTTTCTAGTTTCGTGTTTCACACTTTTGGGTGTTCACAATCTCTTGAATTCGCTCGTGGATGCTCCTAACCCACTGTAAGAGTGTATAAGAACATCTCCATTTGGGAAGAGGATCTTGCAAGGTAAATTTTCTATTAAGGTTATTTTATTATTAATTCTGATGTGAGCCAACATTATACATCTAATTTCGTAAATTGTATGCTAATTAATTTCTCAAACCTGTTATTCCATTAATTAACCTCTTTTTTCTTCTCATTTCTAACAATTGTATGTAATATATTATTGTATATGTTCTCTTTATCATTCTTATCACATTTTCACGTATACATATACATTCATTAAATTAATATTTTATAAATTAATATACATTAATAATTTTAATAAAATAATATAATTTTATACTTTTAAATTAAAATTTTGTTTTAATTAGTATATCGATAAATTAATAGTTCTATAAATTAAAATATTTTTTTAGTATAGTATTTACATTATTAATTTATAAAAGTTTAACTGTATATACACAATATTGGATCAATAATTTAATTGGCATACATTCCAAAAACTTATTTTCTTTATTTTTCGATATCAACAAAAACTTATCTTCATGATTTTAGAAAATATACATATATATATACCATACATTCAATTATATATAAGCTTCTATACCTCCATTTTTTCTTCACGTTCATTAAAATAACATTATCTTCACTTACAAAATAGAGCATACCAATAATAATAATAAAATTAATTTCAGTTATATATTAAAGAAGTTTGAGGCATCCATGTAAAGTATGTATTGATAGATGGTAATTTTGTGATGGCAAACACTATCTCATATCTAGAATTCAAATTATACTGCTTATATTATATAAGAATTTGGCTAATAGATCGGTCGGTTGTGATCCAGTATTAACAAAAAAAATGTAATAGTTTATATAATAGTAATATAAATATAAACTATAATACACTCCTAGTGTGATGGATATTTGTCAAATTTTAAGTATAAACTAATTATGTAGTTTGATTTATAATTGTTTCTTTATGCAAATTATGAGAATGAATCTCTTTCGCTCCCCTCTTATCGCCGATGCTCTTGCAGTGAGAGAGGCCATGGCAGACGCTCTAAATCGACAATACAGACAACTTTACATATGCTCTGATTCTTCTCAATTGATTCAGATAGTAAAATCAAAATCAATCCCTTCGGAGATGCACGATACATTGGAGAAAGACTTCTCCTCTATCAGCTTTGAGTTAATGATGTTGCAGATGGTTTAGCTAAGGAATCTCTAAATGTGTTGTTGTGCATAAGCTCGTTCGATATCTCGATTTCAATTGCGGATTAACTTCTGTGTGATCTTGAGTTCGAATTTAAAAGAAGGAGAATTTCGAGAGAGAAGAAAGATGAGGCACGAGTTTATAGAGTTCCCCATCGATTAAACCATCGACGGGTACATCTCTCTTCGGATATGATTCCGGAATCCACTAAAACATGTAGTGTGTTTCTTCTTTCAGAGCTTTGCTCTGAAACAACAATGGTGTCTCTCTCTCTATATATAAAAACCCTCGAAAAAACTCTCTCTAAATGAAGAAGATGAATCTGGCCTTATACACCAGCCAATTCATTCTTCTCTATTGTTGGGCCACAAATCGGCCCAGCAACAGAAAAATGAGCTAAAAGAAATATTGGCCGATGCTGAACCTCGGACCCGTTAGCACATCAATTGCTTAATGGGCTAAGCGGCTCGGCCCACACCCAAAAATGAACGACAAAAACCAACAGATCTCCACCTTGACACTTTATTTCACTTCGCGAGCTAAAACCCTAGCCGCTGTGATTCTCTCTCGATCCTTCTTCAGCTCTTCTCGACTCTTCCTCTTCCTATTTCTCTTTGTCACCGGAAAAGATTCTGATGTATAACTGTCTTGGGTTTTTATTTCTTCTCACTTTAAGCACCATAGTTGTTCACAGTAGCTCTGCTCCGATGTAAGAACCTCAACTTTCTCCGGCGACGATTCGACTTCCAGGTAAGATTCTCCGTCTTTAATGTCCCTCTTTAGTTCTCTGATACATGCATGAGAAGATCCTCTCACTTCCCTGATAGATCTGATGGTTCGGTTCCTTTTCCTTTACCTAACCCTTCTTGCATGCACGGATCTTGTCTTTTCTGAAAGATCTGACGGTTCGGTTCTTCTTCACCTGACCCATTTTTTTTTCTTTTTCCGATGAACGCGATTAGGTGAACTCTGGTGGATCTTAACTCAAGCCTCAGAAAACCGGTAAAAAAAATCTCTAGCATCTCCAACATATTTCAGATTTACGGAGAAAGCTAAAGCTTTTTCTTCTTTTCCGCCTTTGCTTTCTTAGATCTAACATTTCCTTGTTCTTATTTGGTGCAGCTCTTGACCAAAAAAAAACATCGCGACCTTTCATCTTCCTTGCATGTAAGTATCTGACCCTTCAGATCTCTTTTTCCTCAAACCCTGATTTCTAGCTCCTGAAATATGTTTTAAACTCTTCTTTAAATAACAACTAACCCAAGTTTCTTTCTTTATGTCGACCGTGTGTGGGTATCAACAGATCTGAGTATTCCGACATTTAAACTACATGTCGGAATACTCTCACAACTACCCTTAGGCTTCCTCCATCCTCAAAGACTGCATGCAGCCTTTGAATTTCTCAGCAGGTATGACCTTCGTAAACATGTCTGATGGGTTGATCGATCTATGAATCTTAGTGACTTTGACTTGTTTAGCTTCTGTCACTTCTCTGATACAGTTGTATTTGATTTGAATATACTTTGTCCTTTCACTGCACATTCTGTTCTTTGATAGATAGATAGCGCGTTGAGAATCACAGTATAATTCCACAGTTCCTATACATAGCTTCATTTCTTCGCATATTCCTTGTATCCATACTGCTTCTCTGCTAGCTTCTGATAGTGCTATGTACTCTGATTCCGTTGTAGATAAAGCTACTACTCTCTGTAGTCTAGATCTCCAACTTATTGTGTTGTTTCCCAAAGTAAAAACATACCCTGAAATTGATCTTCGTTTGTCTAAGTCTGAAGCAAAATCTGCATCACAGTAGCCTTTAATTCTGAAATCTGCATCTTTCTTGAATGTTAGGCTTATTTTTGATGCTTCAGTTAGATAACGCATTATCCATTTGACTGCTAACCAGTGTGTTTTTCCTGGTTTTGACATGTACCGACTGACGATACCAATGGAGTAAGCAAGGTCTGGACGTGATCCGACCATTGCATACATCAGACTCCCGACTGCACTTGTATAAGGTACATCCTCCATTCCCTTAGTCTTTGCGTCTTTTTCATCTGAAGAGATGCTCTTTAATTTGAACTGAACCCCTATAGGTGTAGAAACTGATCTGCTATCACTCAAGTTAAACGTATTTAGAACTTGCTTGATATACTGTTCTTGTGATAACTGTTGTGTACTCTGCTTTCTGTCTCTGTAAATGTCCATGCCTAATATTCGCCTTGATGGTCCTATGTCTTTCATTTCGAACTGTTTACTGAGAAGCTTCTTTAGATTAACAATATGCTGTTTCTGTGTTGATGCAATGAGCATATCATCTACATATAGGAGTAGATATATCATATTATCAACTGTATTTCCCTTGTAGTACACGCATGGATCATATTCACTCTTTTGAAACTGTTGATTCTTCATGAATTCATCGAACTTTGCATTCCATTCTTTTGGTGATTGCTTTAAACCATATAGAGATTTCTTAAGTAGACACACCTTTCTTTCTTTTCCTTTCACTTCATAGCCTTCTGGTTGATTCATGTAGATCTATTCCTGTAATGTTCCGTGTAGAAAAGTTGTTTTCACGTCCATTTGCTCTAGTTCCATGTTCCAATTTGAAACTGTAGCTAATAGAATTCTAATTGAAACGTGTTTAACTACTGGTGTAAAAATATCATTATAATCTACTCCTTCAACATGAGCATAACCCTTAGCAACCAATCTGCTTTTAAATCTTGGTTTTTCAATTCCCGGTATGCCTGACTTTACCTTGAATAACCATCTGCATCCAATTAATCTTTTATTCTGTGGTTTATCGACTAAAATCCATGTGTTTTTTCTGATGAGGGAATCAATTTCCTCATCAGCTGCTTCTCTCCATTTTTCCCTGTCTTTGCTATGCATTGCTTCTTTAAATCAATTTCCTCATAAGCTCGTTCGATATCTCGATTTCAATTGCGGATTAACTTCTGTGTGATCTTGAGTTCAAATTTAAAAGAAGGAGAATTTCGAGAGAGAAGAAAGATGAGGCACGAGTTTATAGAGTTCCCCGTCGATTAAACCATCGACGGGTACATCTCTCTTTGGATATGATTTCGGAATCCACTAAAACCTGTAGTGTGTTTCTTCTTTCAGAGCTTTGCTCTGAAACAACAATGGTGTCTCTCTCTCTCTCTATAAAAACCCTCGAAAAAACTCTCTCTAAATGAAGAAGATGAATCTGGCCTTATACACGGGCCATTTCATTCTTCTCTATTGTTGGGCCAAAAATCGGCCCAGCAACAGAAAAACGAGCTAAAAGAAATATGAGCCGACGCTGAACCTCAGAACCGTTAGCACATCAATTCTTTAATAGGCTAAACAGGTCGACCCACACCCAAAAATGAACGACAAAAACCAACATATGTACTCAACCACGTTAGTTGGTAATCTTTAATGATATTTCGTTTGACAAAAAAAATATTTCTTTCGCTTTTTACTAAATCCATGTACCTTGATTTAAATTTCTGGTCTTCACGTTCATTATATTTATTTATTTTATATAAATTCACGTTCACTATATTGTTACACATGCTTTTCACTTTGATTAAGCAACATATTTTACATGCAACAAATGAGGTTAATCAAAATAATTACCAAAGATAAGTGAGAATATAATAGTTTCTCATTTTAGGAAAATGATTAAAAAAATCTAAACCTATTAAATTCTGGTAAGTATGTACACCAGTTTTACATATAAATAAAAAAATTTAAATCACAAATATAATATGAATATAAAATTATATATTTTCAACTAAACTATATCGTTTAACACAAGTTCAACTAATCATAACATTGAATATAATCTTTTGAAATACTAAATACAAAGTTTTTAACATTGAATATGATTTTCAAACTAAAATTACATATTTTAATATTTTAGTCTTACTTTAGATGAACGCAAGAATTCAGTATACTATTTATTAAAGTATTAGAAGAAGAATTTCAAAAAAATAAATTATATTGGGACTTTGCCATATAAAGAGATAAAAATAATATAGTGAAAAGATTTTGTGAACACACTGGAAATAAAATAGTTGAGATAAATTTAAGCATAAACATGACTACTTGAGACTTTCTACGCCGTGTATCAAAAACTTATTCGACGTACTAGCCTAAAACAGGGAAAATATCCATAGATGAAAAATGGTGGAATGGTTGAAAAAGGTACAAATCTTTAGTTGTATACATCAATTTAGTTTTTTAAGAAAAAAATTTATGTGATAAAATAACATTTGTTACAGAACACATAAGGTGCATCAAGGTTAAAAACAATATTTACCACACATTGAGTTGATGCATAAAATGTTTAGTCATCACTATGTTGTGAAGGATAATATGAGTTCAGCTAGTTAAGCTAGTTAAGTAGATGAAATAGTTGTTGATGATTATGACAACAGCAAGGAATAAGAACAAGGTTATGATGAAGAAGAAGAGGAAGAAAAAGTGGTGGAAACTCAAGTGAAATTCAGTTTTGGAAATGAATTTCAACCCAACAACCGGTGGAAACTTAATTAGCTCCATCGACAATGCCAATTGAGATACCTACACAACAACAACGGTCTAAATAAGACAGTAGTAGAGGTGGTAGAACCATAGTAGTAGAGACAAGCCACAAAAACTCCAAAAAGAAAAGCCATTATGGACATACATCTAACTAATATCAAGTCATGGCTTGCTAGTATGCAAAGTCCAATCAAAATACTTAATAAAAGTATTCAAGCAACAAGTGGTCTAGTTGGTTACCCCTAATTTAGCTAGGTACCAGGTGGTGCGTCTGAATCCCACTTAACTCCAGTTGGAGAACTTAGGCTATGGATCGGGCCATTCTTGATTCAATGGTTACTTGTTGACAAAAAAAGTACTAGTTGTTTTTATTTGCTTAATTATTACTTAATGAATTTATAATTCTGTTTAGAATTCACGCATTATCGACTTACATTCATGTGGATTACATAATTTAACTCAAGATGAACTACTTGAATTAATTTTGCTGGAGCACGTGGATATTATGGACGCACTCTTCAAACATGTGATAGATTACTACAAAATATATTATGATAGACAACCAATGGGAAATGAATGGGGCTTAGTATAGTGCAACATTGAATCAAAGATTTATAATTATTCGAGAGAATGTTTACATCTTCTAAAGATGTGGATAGATGTGTCTACAAATCTTTGTGAGAAAATACATATAAATTTTGGAATTAAATATACAAAAATATCCGCTGAAGAAGATGTGGAATGTTTCTAGTAGTATGTGGTCCTAACATGACACAACATTATGTTGGGTTGTTATTCAGACGTGCATAAAAAACTATTGGACGTCAATTTAAAGAGTGTGCAAAAGCATGCACAAAACTAGCTGGGAGATCTACATCAAGTGTTTTGAGGGTTACGAGATGACACTCGTTATGGGATTTACCTAAATGATTTCATTAGTGCAATGGATGACACCCACTGTACAGCGATGGTGAGTGTTGATGAAGCGACTCATCGTTATCACAGAGATTCATAAACAACCATTAGTGTGTTGGCAATATGCCACTACGATATGTTATTCACTTATATATTTGTAGGATGTCTGGGATTAGTTCATAATGTTAGAGTTTTGTCTTATGCAATGGAACGTAACCCAACCTTTTCAAATTCTCTGCCCTTGAAAAATTATCTTGTAGATTATACTTATCCTAACACATGAGGGTTGCTCCATTTCGAGGTCACAAATATCATTTGTCACAATTTAAAAATAATTCTCCCCTTAGAGGTGAAGAAGAGTTATTTAATTAGTGGCATTTTTCGCTCCGCTTAGTTATCGAACAACATTAGATGTATGGAATAAAAAAATGGAGGATTTTCTTAGAGTTTCCAGCATATGATGTGGAGGCTGAAAACAGCTATTTTATTGCCATGTCATCTAGTCATCCACCTCAACTATTTTATTGCCACGTCAGACCCAACTTCCTCAACCTCTTCTCTACCGTTTCTGTAATTCTTACTGATAAGGGCATTCATCGGATATGAATTTGAGGGAAGACCTTGGTGAGTTGATTCTATCAAGAAGTTGCAATAAAGAGAAAATAAAGGTTTCTTTGTCGAATCCTCAAACAACACACGACCTATATAACTTGAATCAACAAGTTACTAAACTCTCAACATCATATTTTTCTAAGGAATCCACCTAAGTCTCAACGACAAACAAAAAGACACATTCTTTGTAGAAAAACTCAAGATTTAACGATTTACTTAAAAGTTGCTTGAAAATACAAAGAGGTGAGTTGAGTTATAAAGGCTCGACCCTAGAACGTCATAAAACAGTAACATTACTAAATTAAGCAAGAATATCACAAAATAAATGTCCAACGAACAAGAAATTAGAGCCTTTGATCTTGGAGCCGTTGGGAAGTAAAAGTATGGTCGGATGTGGAAAGTGGAACAAAGGAAGGATCCACTTGATCCTATGAGTGCCATATCATGGTAATACTTTCAAAGGATGCCTCTAAGTGGGGTGTTCTCATGGTCGCCACACATAACTTTAAAGTCTCTTAAGGCACACGGGTCTCGGACTTGCCTTAAATGGAATTGAATTGTTGCATCTTCTTGATTAGAGCGCATATGGAGGATCCAATGGTGGTTTCAAGCGTTCTTGACTTTGTTGGGACCATAGAAGAACCAAGAAGATTCTAAAAGTGGTCTAAAAATAAGGTTGCATATTACTTGGGCTGTGTAGTCTGATCTTTGGTCTTCTCGCGCAGTTGGGTTCATTGCAGATTCACCAACTTGTAAAATCCATATATTTTAGCTCAGAGCGTCTTTATGGCTGATTCCACTTCTAGAATCTATATGAATGAGTCAAGAATCCATATAATATTTATTCGTAACTTGGTATATTCTAGATCCTGGAAAGATTCGAAGAATGATTGCATGTCCTAATTGGAGTCCAAAAATTGCAAGTGAAGTCTTGGTTGTGTCTTCGTGGGCCAGAGCTGGGATGTGATTATTGTAAGCTCTTCAAGGTCCTCTTGATTATTTTTATATTAGGCTCGGCATAGTTGTGTTGGTTAGATTTCATCTTGTTTCAACCTTCCCAAATTTGATCGTCTTCATGTAGATCATTGCAGCCAAAGAGACCATCATTTCCTCCCCATTCAAGAAGTTTTGTCCTCAAAACTTGGTTACCTGCACATAGAGAATGCAAGTTCGATTCAATTTTATTTAGAGGGATTAGAAGCTTACCTCCCAAGTATTGCTTATTTCCACTTGGATTTAGGATTATCTTTTTGTCGGGTGGCTCCTCCTTGATTAGCAATGAATAGAGGACGCTTTTCCAAGGCTTTATGTTGGTTTCCTTGAGCTGAGGATCTCCATTTTCTCTGGATGTTTCCATGGCTTTGGAAGTGTCTTCATGGTTCATTTGTGGCATTTCTCCACTAGCCTTGTTCTCTATGTATTCAACTTGGACCAACACCTGTTGATGACTATCCGGTGGTTCTTCTTTGATCAGCAAATGGTCTTAAATGTTTCTTTTCTCCTTTGTAGCTCATAGACCTATCTTAACAATCTTTGGCAAAGACAAGTGCATTATAACAGGTTTTTGAAAGACAAAATGGCGTAGGGAACTAATGTTAGACCTAGCTCAACTGAGAGATTCAAATGTTGAATCTCACATGAACCGCTTATTGTCTTAAGAAACTCGTAAGTATTCTAAGAACAAGGAAAAAGCACTATAGCTCTTTATTAAACTGAATCAAATCCTTCAAAGAGAGACTACAATACCATAATATAAGAAAAACTTGAAACTAAAAGGAATAAATCCAAAACAGAAGCTAATCAAAGAACAAAGAAATAGAAAAGATAGCAAAATGGAAATAAGGCTAGCTTGTAAGAGAAGTTACGATGTTGTTGCATCTGGTCCCACCGGGTTAGAAAACATTTGACCCTGAATCGTGTATAGTACCGCAGGAACAAAACATGATAAGTATTTCACATTAAAAACATCAAATGTGTTGATAATGGCGGGAAGGCGGAGACGATAGCCATTATCATTGATGCGCTCAAGAACTTCTAAAGGACCAATTTTCTTGGCTTTAAGCTTATTATAAGAACCACCATGCATACAATTCTTTGTAAGTACAGCCCAACCCTGATCCGCAACTTCAAAAACAAGACGATGCCGGCGTACATTGGCATATGTTTTGTATTTGACATCAGAAGCTTCCAAATGAGCTTTAGTATCATTGTGAATCTTAGCAATGTTGTCGATAAAATTTGTGGCATCACCGTGGAGACAAGGACGATGCGAAAGAGTGGAAAAATCACAAGGTCCACGAGAATAATCCCATAGCACACTAGTTCTAAGGAACTTTTAGAACACAAACACTTACCTTAGTCCTTTGCTTTGGTGTTGTTCACAAGTTACACAGTTTTAGCTGTGAAGTTGCCTCGTTTTGCTTTGTTTGCTTGGTAAGTGGATTGACTATGTTTTCTCAACCTTTATGCTCAATATTTCTCATATAAAATGAATTTTAATTCTCAACATGTTCTGATTTTAGGCTCTTTGTAGTGCCACCGTTCATTCGCCTTTTTCCCCTATCATTGTTTCTCCGTGTAAGGTGCTTAAGGCATATGATAGCTTTTCCTTATCAAGGGTCTTGTTTCTCCAAAAATAATCTTCCATATCATCTTCCCATTTTAGATAATCTTATTTTCCTGAAAAAACATGAAAGATTAGTACCACGATAATAAAAGCTACGACTTACACCGGTATATGGTTTATGACGCCTTTTTGTGGTTGGTATTGCCTTGCATTCTAGGTGATAAATCTCCATGATTGTAGGGATTAAAGGCATGCCTAGAAGTATTCATGTAGTGATAAAATTCCACATCACATTCAGATTCATCCTCATAACTGAATTCATATTCAGTTTTATTGCACCATGGCTTGGTTTGGTCCTTGTTGGTGTAGCTTTGATGATGGTCTGGTGGCTCAGGTTCAAGCTCCTTCTCATGAGGATCCTCTTTATATTCACACTCATATTGATCCTCAAGCCAATTTTCTTCCCATCCTTCATGGTTGTTGTCCATGGATTTTTCTTCCTCTAGGCTCCAATCGGACTCATCGGAGTATAACTCCACATTTTCCATGTAGTAAGCCATAGAAGGTACTTGCCAAAAAAAATAAAAAAAAAAATAAAAATAAAAATCAAAGTCCTGAAAAGTAAAAAAAAAATAACAAAGCAAGAAAAAGTAATTTTTATTTTTCTTTTCTTTCAAAACAAATAAATAATCATAAGAGCAAAATAGAAACATAATTCATTTTTGGTTTTCTTTCTAACAAATAAAGTAGCAAACAACTTCTTAAAATCAAATAATTTTTTATAGGTTTTAAGCTAACAAGAAAAAAAAGAAATTACATTTTATGAGGTTTATGGATTTTATAAAATTAAAACAAAAACAAATAAAAACAATTTTTATGGGTTTTTCGATTTATAAGAAAGCAAATGTAAACATAAACCATAAGAGAAAAGCAACGACTAAGCCTTGATAGATGGATAATTTAGTTCTGAGACCAGATTATAAGGTCCTCAAATATTATGGTATTTGAGGAGGGATCCTCAAATATGGACTTGAGGGAAGAGTTTGGTGACTTGATTCTCTTAAGAACTAGTGATAAAGGGAAAATAAAGGTTTTGTTGTCAAATCCTCAAACAAGACACGACCTAGATAACTTGAATCCACAAGTTACTAAACTCGAAACATCATACTAGCCTTTGGAATCCACCTAAGACTCGAAATGACAAACACAACGATACATTTTTGTAGAAAATTCAAGATTTAACAATTTTACTTAAAAATTTCTTGAAAATACAAAGAGATGAGTTGAACTTATAAAGGCTCGACCATAGAACGTCATACAACAGTAACATTACTAAATTAATCAATAATATTACAAAAGTAAATGCCCAACAGACAAGAAAGGAGAGCCTTTGATCCTGGAGCCTTTCGAAAGTAAATGCTTGGCATGATATGGAAAGTCAAACAAAGGAAGGATTTGTTTGATCATATGAGTGCTAGAGAATGTTAAGACTTTCAAAGGATGCCTCTAAGTGGTTGAGATGTTCTCATGGTCGCCACACATAAGTTTGAAGTCTTTTAAGGCAAGCGGATCTCCGACTTGCCTTAAATAGAACTGAATCATACCATCTTCTAGATTGGAGCATATCTGGAGGATCTGGCGGTGGTTCCAAGTGTTCTTGGGATTTTTGGGACCATATAATACCCAAGAACATTATAAAAGTGGTACAAAGGTAAGGCCGCATCATCTGGAAAGTGTTAGGTTTTATCGATTGCAGTAGCTTAACTAGTAGTTAGCTTCATGACTCTAATAGTGTAAACTTGATCTATGTGTTAGCTTCATGACTCTAGCTTATCTAGTAGTGTAAACTTGATCGATTGCAGTATTTAGTTCTACACTTAGATGTTACTCTTTGTTTTGTGAGGGTTTTAGTTTCATTGTTGTTGACTTGATCTTAGCTTCATTGAGGGTCTAAGCTTTAATGTTACCTATTTTAACAAATGGTTCTTTAAAGTAACCATTTCGAAGTGGAACCGTGTGAGAACCAAATTTTATTTTGGTTCCTCTTCGGTTCCGATTTCAAGTATTTATTTGGAACCAGAACCGATAATAACTAAATCAAGATTGATCAAAGCAATGATCCCGGAACTAATCCTTGATCCTGGTTATATCGTCATATAGACCGATCAAAGCAATGAAATCACTTCGCCTAGAAATATAGGTGATGAGCTTCGAAAAGTATTCTCCATAATGGCCAAGTGTTGTGAAGCCACATAGATAAGGTACGAAGATATTGTAATAACTTCTGTCTACAACCCATGAAATTAGTTATTTTGAAAGAGTAAAATAAAAAAAGAGTTATAAGAGACCTAATAGAGAAGTAAGCCCAATAAGTCGGCCCATGAACAAGACTGGTCCACAAGAGGCCCGTAATGAGTCGAAACAAGGAACCTCTGATAAGACGATGGGCAGTCAAAAACAATTTAGAAAGGAGAAAGTGACCTCTGGCATGGGGGTGAAGGTGGAGAGGCTCTGAATGTGACATCCGCCAGCGTCAGAAACTATAACAACTTTTAACACCTTTCCTTATCGTACCAAAAAAAAATTAGAAAGAATAAAATGAGACTATAATATTGTAACATTTGATGAATTTCTAAATAATAAATTAATGATATCTTTTATAACAATTTAATTTTTATTTAAATTTTAAAAAATTTAAATGAATTGTTTAATAATATTTTAATATTTGTTAAAAACTATTTCTAATGTCTTTTTTTAGTAACATTCTCTTTCATTCTCTTCTATTTTTTATACTTTTCTTAATTTATTTATTTTTAAAAATATTAAGAAACCTTACTTAAGTACCTCTATTGAAGTGCTCTAAGATTGCTATCATCTATTTCTATATCAACTAATAATTTATTAAACTAAAAATATTCGTTTGATAGCAGATAAATCTTCTCAAACATTCTTTATTTAATTTCTATCCAAATCTCTTCTTTTTTTTTCTTTTTTATCGGCTCCACATAAGTTCTACTGGATCCCACTAGATCATTATTAACATTTTTATTAAGGTTTATGCTCGAAGTTATGATGCTTTAAAACTATAAGAGGGGCTTTTACCATCTGTACTATCGTGTTCCAGTCATATCCAAACTTATGTTCATGTACATCTTACATATTCATTTTAAATTTCTTAAATATTAACAAATTAATATAAATTTTAAAAAAGCTAATCTTAATCTAGCCAAGGTTTATATTGTTATTTTGTTTATTAATTATAAAACCAAAAGTTTGAATTTATCTAATTTTTATAAATAACTAAAACTATTTAAAAGTATATGAAACTTTAAATTTATATAATAATATTTTCTTAATACATTAACATTCAGAAAAATTAAAACAGTATTCTAAAATATTAACATGGGTATAAAAACTTAAATAAATACGGGTAAGAAGATAATTAAATTTTATGTTATAGTATGATTATAATTCTTAATTAATTACGAAGATAATGTTGTTTTATAAAAATTAATCAAAAAATTTCGACAAATATAAATGAAATACCAAAAACTATCAACATACTTTTTTTTAATCTTTGATTGACGGCAAAACAGAAGGCTCTAACTCAAATTATAATTATAATTATAATCAGTAATAAACAAAAAGACAAAAAGACAAAAAGAAATTGAAATACGAAAACTCCAAAGATGAAGTCATTAGCATAACTAATGGAATCCCATGGCCCTTGACATGGTTGGAACATCTTGTGGTGGTGAAGGTAACACAGTTAATGCTAATATACCACTAACCGCTGCCGCAATCGCTCCTACCACAAACGCCGGTAAATTTCCACCGCCAAAAAGAGCGTCGAGAAACCCACTTCCTAGTGATATTATCAATTGTGGTATCACAATTGCCAAATTCAAAACTCCTAAAGAAAGTCCTGTTTAATGAAAAATAACACACAATTTTATCAATTTCAAAATATTTTATATTAACCAATGAATTGTTAAAGATTATAAACTAATTACATCAAGATCTTATATATAACCGGATCACAGGTCCAAATTCTCAGGATCTATTTCGGCAGATCTGGCTTTTGGATTGCCCACCTAAAATTAAACATTTTATATGGCAAGTCATTCAGGGGTGTGTTGCGGTTAAACAAAATTTGTCTTCTAGGGGTATTCAATGTGATACACGATGTGGATACGAAAATGAAACTGTGAATCATGTGCTTTTCGAGTGTCCTTCAGCGCTCCAAACGTGGGCCTTATCAGACATTCCGTCAGCGCCTATGCACTTTCCAACTGAGTCCATCTGGACAAATTTGGATTATTTATTTTGGCGACGACCAGCAAATGGTGATACTGAGACTTATCCATGGATAATTTGGGCCCTTTGGAAAGCAAGAAACGAACATTGATTTTCAAATAAGGCCTCCGATCTCCGGAATTTACTCCTTCAAGCCAGAGAGGACTACAAGGAGTGGTCTTGGGCAAGAAGAACAGACAAGGGTAACAGCTTTAAAATTATAGAGAGCCATGCCTTGTCAAAGTCCCCATTAGCTTTTCCCTCCACATCTGATCATAGTTTCACTGGCTACAAATGCTTTGTGGATGCATCCTGGAAGAACACAGACTGTACGACGGGTTTCGGTTGGTTTTGTTTTCCGGATTCGGTGGGAGGAGAACTTATGGGGGCTCGGGGAGTCCATTGGCGCCTCTTGGCCCTACATTCAGAGGTGGAAGCAGTTCTCTGGGCGATGGATTCCATAGCGAGGGAAAATATTATGGAGGTGGAGGTTCTGACGGATTGTGAGACGGTATTGAAGATTTTTAACTACCGAGAGGAGTGGCCAGCTTTTTTCGCCCTATCAAGAGGATTTTTGTAGGTTACGTTCTGTGTTCTCTAGTTTCTCCATATCTGTTGTTCCTAGACAGTTGAATCATAAGGCGGACTCTCTTGCTCGTTCAGCACGAGAGGATGTGAATAATTCTTTGTATCTTTCATAATATATATTATCTTTGCCGTTGAAAAAAAAGAATTACATCAAGATCTAAATTAATGTAATTTAGTTTATAAATTTGACCCTTTTAAATGCAATGGATGAACTTGTAGATATTATTCACATAATTGAAGGAAATATTTTGAAAAAAGTTACAATGACAATTATTACACTCTTTTGAATTTTTATTACAAGAGAGGAAAGATTTATTTTAAGATAAGATAAAGATAAAATTGGAAATCTGCCGACCAAAAACAATTGGAAATAAAATCTACAATTAATTATTCAAACCAAACGTTTGTATGTATTAAATGATATTACCTTTTCAGTCTCACATTATTAGAATCAAACCAATAAGATTTGTAACTTAAATTAATAAGAAATTATATATTTACCTTGGCCGGCACCAGAATTGGTTGAAAATATTGATGCTAATGCAAATGGAACACTGTAAGTGATCTGTAATAAAACAATTAAATTAGAAAAAAAAAACTAATTCAGGTAATAAAACAAAAATAAATTAAAGTGTTAGTTAGAGCATCTTTAACGCAAAAGCGTTTAAAAGTTCTTAAAATTTTTTTTTTTTTAAACAAATGAGCCAATCCGGGTTCGCCATACTCTTAAAAATTCTCTTTTAAAATCCGGGTTCGTCAGGCTCCTTTGTTTAAAAAAAATATATATATATATATTAAAAAAATGGTTAGAGACCTCTAATGGATCTCACCATTACACTTGCTCTTACAGCTAATGGAATACCAAGAACAGTGAAAAGATTTAATGCACCATCTCTGATACCAGAGCTTGGACCGGCTAAAGCACCGGCAGTTTTACGGTGGTTTTCGGCTAATTTGGTAACGAGAACCGCATGGCTAAACCAATGGCTACGATAAAATTCAGAATTCCCCAAAGTCGTTTAGCTCCTCCTAATTTCCGACCAATCCATTCGACACTAAGTGATACAAAACCAAGTACTATAGAATTCAACATTAATCCCAATGCACCAGCATGAACCTTGATTAAAAAGTTGCTTTGATCTCGATTGATCATTTCCATTTCAGTCTCCACCGTACACTTCACGAGCCATCCAATCGGTATCAAACAAAAGAAAAGGAAACCAAGCGAGCCAATTCAATACTGTAACTGCTAGAAGCATCCACATGGGACGTTTCATGGTTTTGAAAGCTCCAAAGAAAGGAACACTCGAGGTTTTATCGTTGTTTTCGGAGACTTCTCGCGGCGGATGAGACCATTGTTTGTCTTTAACATAACAGAGAGATGTAAACGTGACGATTAAGAGGAGAGTAATGGATAAGAAGAAACAACTCTTGAGATTTGCACAATAGATATCGCAAGCTTTAGTCATTGCAAAAGGAAACATTTTGTGAAGGTTAGTGTAAGAACCAGCCGCATAACCCAAAACGTTTCCAACAGCCATAAAGAAAGAGAAAAACGCATTTGCGACTCGCGTTTTCTTAGCGTCACCAGCGGCTAAATCGGCTAAAAAAGCACGACAAGGTCCTTGTAAAGTGTTGTTAGCCACATCAAGAATCCAAAACCCGAGAGCAAATATCCCAACGGCTCGAAATTTTGTCCCATTCCCGAGTTTATCTCCCATGCTATGGCCAATATCAGCCGCAAAACCGATCATAAAAACCGCTACAGAGACAAGTGCAGCTCCTGCAGCTATGAAAGGACGACGACGACCGAACCGAGAGATGCATCGATCACTATGATAACCAACGATTGGTTGAACAATCATACCGGAGACTGGACAACAAAACCAAATGAGAGAAGACAATTTGTGAGGGATTCCAAGGAGTTGAACGTAAGGAGTCAGAAGAGATAGTTGTAAGGCCCATCCAAACTGTACACCGGCGGCGATTGAAGCGACGGAGATGATTTTACGAAGTGGAGATGGTTGATCGGAATCTTCAGGCGACGATTGTGGTTTTAGTTTTTGATTTCTGATGTGAAAATGGAGTTCGTATTTATAGGCGAATAAGAAGAAGATATGTTTTTAGTTTTTGTAGAAAAAATAATATGTACACGTAGGAGATGATAATTTCTAGGATAAGATCGGGGTTAGAAATTAATGTTTGGTCTCTTGAAAGAAGAATTTGGTCAAATGAGTCCGAGATTAATGTAGTTCGTTTCCTTACAAAGTAAACAAGACCAGATTTTGTTTTAGTTAACAAGTGATTGACTTTTGCTCCATCTATTAAGTTCGATTATTGCCTTATTTAATACCTTCTCATGATGATGATCAAAAGATTGGGCTCATATTCTTTAATCTTTAAGAATAATTTTGATCTAGACCCAAATTCTAGAGGGCCTCAAACTTATCTAATAATTGAATATTTTGATGTATGAAGCCCACATATATAATGCATGCTTTTTAGGCCTCAAAATAGTAAAGGAATTTTGACCAAAATAAATAAAAGAATAAAAGAATAATATATTATAATTTCTTGTAATAAACCATATTAGGTGTTAATTCATGCTAAGAAACATATATTCCATTTTAGTTGTTCATCCATACTAAGAAACATATATTCATTCTAGTAGAAAATTTTCTTTTTGTTTTTAAATAACCGAGAGATTCCAATTTCTAAAAAATCACTAACTAGTGAAAATTCTATTTTCTTTTCAATTTAAAATCGCAATCTTCGACACTATAAATCAACCTATATTCCCTTTTACTGTAATTAGTCCTTTTAAGAGTTTGTGGAAGCTCACGTGAAAGCCCCAAGTAAATTGAACTCATAACTCTTAAAATTTTTAGTAGCAAATTCAAGTTACTATACTACAAGCACTTGATATAAGACTTCTTATAAACTATTACATGTTCGATATCTTGTAATGTTTTAGAAATAGAATTTGTTTATTTTTATTTGATATTTTAAGATTTTTATATAAAATTTATTGCATTTTTGGTATATTTGATTTAGGTCTGAGTATAATATCTGAAACCCAAACCCGAATCCGATTTGAAATACCCGAACCCAAACCGAACCAAAATATATAAAATACCCAAATGGCTTTTACATTATGAAAATACGGGTACCCGAACCTGATCGGGTAAAACCCGAAATCCGAACGGGTACCCGAAATACCCGAAATATATAATATATTTACACAAATATTTATATATATACTTATAGTTACACAAATATTTAAAATTATAATTACAAATCTAGAAAAACTAATCAATTTATAATCAATATAACATTACAAAACTAAAATATTAAATAGTTTAATAAGTTGTGATTTTTAAAACTTTTTTTAAAAAAAATATTTTGATTAAAAATTAGTTAAAAATTCGGATAATCCGAACCTGATCCGAAAATTGATACCCGTACCCAATCCGAACCCGAAATTTAATACTGAACCCGATCCGGACCCGCGAAAATACCCGATCGGATCTTATGTTGGTAAACCTGAAATACTCAAAACCCGAAAGACTCGACCCGGTCGGGTCCGGGTACCCGAATGATCAGGCTTAATTTGACTATTTAAATTCTGCAGATTGATTTATGATTGGTTAAAATATTTTGGAAGTTGTGATAAACTATAATTTGCTTAGAAAAAAAAAATTAATGATTTCTTAATATGTGTGAAAGTTTAAAACATCAAGTATAAAAAAAAAAAAATGGAGTAGTTTACTATATGAATGTTCTTACATGACAACACTTTTAGTAGCAAATTAATAAAATTACATATGTACAATTAAATTTGTATCTAATATCAATTAATGCTTTTACTTTTTTCACACGAATAAAGTAATTAAATCACATAAGTATCATTATAATTACAAAAATATTCAGTTTTCCTCCCATGCATTAATTATTATCAGTTTTTGCTTCCGTGATTATTTGTTCTTGTTGGATCTTTCACCAAAGGAAATCACTAAGAAAACTGTATATTCAAATACAGTATTTATTAACGGCCCAACAAATGAAAAAGAAATATTCTATTTCAACTTTAAAACCAGTAACAAGAGTGAAAAAAGAAAAACTAAAAAGAGGATGAATTACAGACGACCCAAGGTTTATTAGAATTTATCACTTGATTGATCCATTCTTCTTTTCTTTTTTTTGGGTTTTGCACAATAATATCTGTATTTGAAAAGAGTTTCATAAAATTATAAAATATTAAAAACTAGTGCATAGGTTTTATCTCGACTTCGTCGTCCGATGGCGGCGAAGGTAAAACGGTTAATGCTAATACTCCACTAATTGTAGCCGCAATCGCTCCAACCACAAACGCCGGTAAATTTCCACCGCCAAACAGAGCATCAAAAGGTCCACCTCCAAGTGATACAATCATTTGTGGTATCACAATTGCCAAATTTAAAACTCCTAATGAAAGTCCTGTAATAACAAAATATACAAATATTAAATATATATGAATTAATTACATAAAATATATATAATTTAAGGATTTTGAATCTACCTTGACCGGCACCGGAACTGCTTGAAAATATGGATGCTAGTGCAAATGGAATACTGAAAGTAATCTATAATAATAAAATATAAAATAATTGGTTATTTTTTGTCAACAATAAATTTATAAATTTTATTAAAAATAAAAAAATAAATAGAAAAGACAAGATAAAATAAGATTGAACTTACAGCCAATGGGATACCAAGAACAGCGAAGAGACTCAAAGCTCCAGCTCTAATACCACTGCTAGGTCCGGCTAATTCACCGGCGGTTTTCCGGTAATTTTCAGCCAATTTGGTAACAAGAACCGTCATGGCCAAACCAATGGCGAGGATGAAATTCACAATCCCCCAAAGTCGTTTAGCTCCTCCCAATTTCTTACTCATCCATTCAATACCAAGTGAGACGAAACCAAGGATGATTGAATTAAACATCAATCCCATTGCACCAGATTGAACTCCTTGACTGTATAGTTTCTTAGATTGAGCATTTCCTTCTGAATCTCCACCATACACTTCACGACCCATCCAATCAGTATCGAACAAAAGGAAAGGAAACCAAGCGATCCAGTTCAAAGCTGTGACGATCAAAAGCATCCACATGGGACGTTTCATGACTCTGAAAGCTCCAAAGATCTCTCCAAACAAAGGAGAATTCGAGGTGCTTTCATCTTCTTCAGGGTTTCTCGCTGGAGGAGACCATTGTTTGTCTTTAACATAGCAGAGAGACGTGATGGTGACGATGAGGAGGAGAGTGATTGATAAGAAGAAACAAGTCTTGAGATTTGCGCAATAGATATCACAAGCTTTTGTGATTGTGAATGGAAACATTTTGTGAAGGTTAGTGTACGAACCAGCCGCGTAACCCAAAACGTTTCCAACAGCCATAAAGAAAGAGAAAAACGCGTTCGCGACTCGCGTTTTCTTTGCGTCACCAGCTGCTAAATCAGCTAAGAAAGCACGACAAGGTCCTTGTAAAGTGTTGTTAGCCACGTCGAGGATCCAAAACCCGAGAGCAAAGATCGCAATGGCTCGAACCTTAATCTCATCTCCTAGTTTATCCCCCATGCTATTACCAATATCAGCTGCGTAACCGATCAAAAAGACCGCAACAGCGACAAGTGCAGCTCCGGAGGCAATGAAAGGACGACGACGACCGAACCGAGAGGTGCATCGGTCACTATGGTAACCGACGATTGGTTGAACAATCATGCCGGAGATTGGACCACAGAGCCAAATGAGAGAAGACCATTTGTGAGGGATTCCGAGAAGTTGAACGTAAGGAGTGAGAAGAGAAAGCTGTAAAGCCCATCCGAATTGTACACCAGCGGCGATAGAAGCGACGGAGATGATCTTACGAAGTGGAGAAGGTTGATCAAAGTCTTCATGTGATTGTGTCTCTAAGCTTCCAGCATCTTTAGTAGCTTTTTCTGTTTCGAAGGCTCCCATTTTCAGGAAAAAAAAACACCAATTGACAAATTTCTGTATCTTTTGAAAGAAAAAAAAAGAAAAGAAAATTTGTATATTTTCTTTTATTTTCTCTCGGGGTTTTTTTTGTTTTCTTTCAAGTTAGGTTTCTGTTTTGTGATGTTAAGAAGATGAGCAAATGGAGTTCCATTTATAGGCAAGGAAGGAGATAATAAATATTTTTTTTTATTTTTATTTTACACTTGGAGATGATTATTTTTCGGATAATTCACAGTTAAATTTTTTGATTGGATGACTGTACTACAAAGTGGGACACGTGTCACTTGAAACATTGACTTCTGTTTTTACGGTATTTAATTGGTTTCACCTGTTTCTTTGCATTAAGTGACTTGGACATGATTCAATTTCTCTCTGACAATTTCAGATTTATTTTTTTCTTAACTTCCTTTGAAACTTTCCCACGGTGATATAATATCTTTTCAAGAAAATAACGCGATAATTCCTTTTTAAGTCTCGACTTTCAATAATTTTCTTGATTGGCTAAAAATATTTTTCTTGTGACACCAGTCGGGTACATAAATTTCAACTATTAAGTCATCACTACAACAGAACATTAGTTTATAGACCAAATTTTACAACGTTTTTGGGACGTTGTAAAATAGGGAAGTCTTTGCAACTCCTTTACGACGTTTTGAGATTTCGTCGTAAAGGAGTTGTAAATAGACAACGAAAAATTTCGTTGTAAAAGAGTTGGGATTTTACGACGTTTTGACAATGCTTTGCAATTTCTAATACATTTTGTTGTTAATTAGTCCCTAAATTGCAACTCTTTTACGACCTCTATATTTTACATCGAATTAAAAACGAATATGAAATTAGGTAAACACGTTTTTTGTGTTACGTAAAATGTTTAAATAGAATTCTAAATTATGTTGTAAAGGCGTTGTTAAATTTCAAATTTCGTTGTTAAAACGTCTCTACTTTGCAACTCTTTAACGACTAAATAGTTTACAACTATTTAAGGACGAAATTTCAAATTAGATATTTATGGTAGGTAAATGTGTTGTAAATTACTCGTATTTTGCAAGAAGTTGTAAAACCATCGTTAATTTTTTGCCTATATAAGGTGGAGGGCTCTCTTCATTAATCACAACATCAAAAAAACAAAAAAAAAACTTGGTAGAGAAGAAAAAAAAATGGTTTTGGGAAAAAAAATCCAAAAAATGTCTTTTGGGGGAGATATATTCGAGCAACGGAAGTAGATGTATATGCATAGAGATGCTGCTGGAATCGTGACAAAGGAGTTTATGAACGGGACATAAATATTCATGCACCAGGCTAGTCAAACCGAAATCACGGTTGAAACAGTTAGACGGGGTTCGAGCATATGATTGTTCTGCCCAAAAAAATTTTATGATGAAGGTGGTGCTTATGTGGATGATAAGTGACTTCCAAGCCTACGGAATGTTATCAGGTTGGACAACACATGGGAGATTGGCTTGTCCATATTGCCTTGGGAGGACAGATGTGTTTCAACTGAAGCATGGTAGGAAGACGTCTTGGTTTGATTGTCATCGTCGATTTCTTCCAATTAACCATCCTTACCGATGGAACACGACTCTATTCAGGAGTAAAGTTAAGGTAAAGGATCCCCCACCATTGTATCTATCAGAAGAGGAAAACGAAGCAAATATGGATTATTACGGGGCTTTGGCAACTGTTCATCGAGGAGGTAATTGGCACCTTCCTAATAATACGCCGGATTATTACGGACGACATCATAACTGGCATAAGAAGAGTATATTTTGAGAGCTGCCATATTGGAAAGATTTGTTGATTCGACACAATTTAGATGTGATGCACATCGAGAAGAATTTTTTTGAGAATATCATGCATACGATTTTGAACGTGGCTGGTAGGACAAAGGATAACAGGAATTCACGGTTAGACTTACCAGCTATTTGTTCTAGGAGTGAGTTGCATATCAAAAGCGATGGCAAAATTCCAGTTCATATTTAGGTTATCACCAGAGGCGAAAACATCGTTATTCAACTAGGTGTCATCAGAGGTGAAGTTTCCTGATGGTTATGTTTCTAATCTCTCAAGATGCGTTGAGCAAGGGCAAAAGTTTACAGGGATAAAAAGTCATGATTGTCCTGTGTTCATGCAACGACTACTACCCATTGCTTTGACCGAGTTACTTCCAAAAATGTACATAAAGCACTTGCAGGTATTTGTTTAATATAATATAGAATGGATATAAATATATATATATATATATATATATAACTCTTATAATGTGCGCTGTATATTGTAGGTACTGGAGCTTTTTTTAGAGATCTGAGTGCATGAACAATCACAGTAGAAGGTTTGGAACAACTTTCAACAAATATACCGCTCTTGCTGTGCAACTTAGAGAAGATTTTTACTCCTTCGTTCTTCGATGTTATGGAACATCTCCCAGTGCACCTTCCTCACGAAGCACTACTAGCTGCACCTGTTCATTTTCGATGGATGTATCCATTTGAGCGTTTTATGAAAACACTTAAGGGCAAAGCAAATAATCTGTTAAAAGTCGAAGGGTCAATCGTCGCTGGTAGCCTGACAGAAGAAACGTCGCATTTCACATTGTACTACTTTGCATCCACCGTTCACACACGAAAAAGAGCACCTAGGAGATATGATGATGGTGGTGTTGCCCAAACTTATGCAGTAGAGGGAGTTCCTGATATCTTTTCCCCAATTAGGCGTCACAATGGCAAATTAAAAGAAGTTTGGTGGAGTAGTCCCGAAGACCGCCACGCGGCACACACATATATACTTCTGAATTGTACTGAAGTGCTTTCGTTTGAAAGGTATATATATATGTGTATATGAATTGTATATATTTAATGAAATGTGTCTAGTATTACTTTTAAATTAACATATTTCTATACATGTATAGGTTATTTGTTAGTCAGGTAAAAGAAACTACTGAAGGAATTTCAGATGCAGAAGTACTTAAGCAGAAAGATATGCACTTTGCACTCTAGTTGAATGGCCAAGTACGTGTAAATTGTATACATACGAGAATTCTAATTACGTTGTGATTAATTTTTAACTGTGTATATAGGTTGACTATGATGATCCATTCTACCCACCATGGTTTCATGATTTGATCCAAGGTCCTATTGCTAAGATAACAACAGCACACATGCATTTCACGAGAGGATACACATTTCACACATTTGAGTACGGTGTAAGGCGTGCAACAACCAATTGGGGAGTATGTGTGAAGGGTGAACCAATTTCTATGGGGTTCTGCAAGAGATTATCAAAGTGGAATTTGTGGGATTAATTGAGTTGAAAACTGTGCTATTCAAATGTAACTGGTTTGATCCCGTAATCAACAGAGGTGTCCGTTACAACAAATTTGGAATTGTGGATGTAAATGGGAGGAGAAGATACAACAAGTTTAAGCCTTTCGTCTTAGCATCGCAAGCAGAGCAAATTTGTTTCATTCCATATCCAAGGATCTAAGAGTCAGGAATCAATTGGTTAGCTACAGTGAAGATCACTCCCCGTGGGCGAATTATTGGAGATGAAGATTTACCGTTGCAAGAAGAATCATGTACATCTATACAAGTGACAGAGCAAGCTATAGAGCTAGTGGTGCTAATCGATCTGGAAAACTGAGAATACGAGGATCTCCCTATAGAAGATGTTGACGATGAGGAACGTGACGAGTTTGCAGAAAGTGATAATCCAAGTAGTTGAAATGGTAGTAACGGTGAAGAATCTGATTGATACCACAGTTTATAATGTATGAAACAATCTATGTTACTATTTTAATGTAATTTATGTTATATCAATCAAAATTTTATAAATCATTTGAATTTAATAGATTACTTGTGATTATAAAATCATTTGAATCTAATTGATACTACGATTTATATAGTCGTTTAAAAGATAACATCGTAAAGGCAAATACATTTTGAAAACACTTAGTAAATTTTTTTTTGGTAAGAAACGTCGTAAAAGAGTTGGTCTTGAAAAACGTCGTAAAGACGTTGTTAGGGGCCAACGTCTTTACGACATTCTAGGCCAACATCTTAAAGACGTTACGCACAACGTCGTAAACACGTTGGCCTAGAACGTCGTAAAGACGTTGGCCGAAGAAAACGTCTCAAAGACGTTGGCAACGTCTTTACGACGTTTTCTTTGGCCAACGTCGTTACGACATAAATTAGAAATTCCATGCAATGAACCGTTACGGTACATTGAACACACCTTTGCCAACTTCTTTACATCGATTATGTTGTAAATTTGACCCTACTTTTACAACTCCTTTACGATGAAAATTGATTTCTCAACCCGTTTACAACACCTTATACTCCCTATATATACAACACTAATTTTGCAACATAATTCCATCATTCATCCATCCTCATTCTCTCTCTAAGGTATTCCTCTCTCCGTTCTCTCTACAATTTTTTTAAATGCAAATATAGGACTTAGAACATATATATATATAGGTTGTTTAGAAATTATGTAGTAGGTACATAATTTAGAATTTAGGATTTATAAATTATTTAGTAGTGTACGATACAATTTTTAATAAGGAAAATTCTTTTGTAAGTACTACAAAATATGGCACCCCGTAAGCATACACGCTGTGTCCACTACAATGACTTAGTGCACGACACTGCATCGTCTTCTACTTCCTCGGTTGTGCAAGAGACACAGTCACAGTGCCAACATCAAAGTCATACTCCACCGCAAACTTCTCTGGCACCAGAAGTTGCGGTAGAACCACCACCTACGAATGCGGCGGTCCATCCAGACCTTTTGGTGCAGCCGGATGCACCTTATGCGTAGTACCGGGTTGAGGATATTCTCGTGGCTCCAAATCGCGAGAATTTGCCGCAACTACATATCGATCGTCCAACTGGCACCTATTGGTACGTTATTAATTTATATTTTAAATTAATAAGATTTACAGTTTTAGGTTCGGTGTTGATAGCAAAGTGGGACGAAGCATCACAGAATGCATCAAAAGCTACTTCGTGGAGGCGACTCCAAATTGGAAATCAACACCACACTACATTCGCATAACGTGGTTCAAGATTTTCGCGGTAATTTTTTTTTAAAATAAATTTATTTTTTATTAAACATATTAAATAATAACTATTAAATCCTAATTACTTTCTTTTTCTACTAGCAACGTTAGAATTGGGACGTCTCCATCAACGAGACTGTCCGACATGAGTTGAACCGCAAAGCCATGAAGCGGCTTTGCAACACAGTCTCGGACTGGAAACCCGAGTGGGAGGTGAAGGGAGATGCCGGGAAGCCCACGTTCATGACTAACGCGTGTTGGGAAGGATTGAAGAGTACTGGGTAGACCCTACATCGTTGAGGAGAGCTGCTCAGTGTTCCGCCTCCCGGAAGACGATTGGTCCTGATGGCTTACCAGTCGCAATGCCGCACACTGCGGGCCAGATACCTTTCGGCGGAGTTGCAATTCAAATAGTAAGTATTTTTAAAAATTAAAATATTTTTTTTTCAATATTAATTAATATAAATTACAATTTAATTTAAAATTTCTTTTTTTAGGCGGAAAAAACTGGACATATTCCTACGCTTCCAGAATTGTGTGCCGCAACGCATAAGAAGAAATATGGCGTCTTTGTTGATCCACGGTGTGAACTGCTACACAACCAGGTTGAACTTGCGATTCAGGAGCGTCAAACCCAGCTTTCCCAGGAATCTTCCGATGGTACTCCTTTCGCATTGAGTGCTCCTGAAATCAACGTGATTAATAAGCAGGTATTAAATTAAATAATCAATTTACTTTTAATTATCTAACATAATTTATATAATTATTATTTCCACAAAACATTTTTGTAGATTGCTCCGACAAAAAAATGGACAGATTATTGGCATAGGATCCGCCCAAAAAGTCCAGAGAGTCACATCTAACTAGATAGGCAAAAACTCACTTCGCAGTCAGTTGCAGGAATCCCGTGCAGAAATTATTTCGCTAAAGCAAACGACGGATCAGAAATTCGCAGCCATGGAGTCCATGATGGATATTTTGGTTGCGGGCAATCCTCATGCAACTGCGGCTTTGGAGCTTAGACGTCGGAACCTCGGGATTAGGCTTACAGAGAATGTCCAGGTCGATTTGAACGAGCGAGTGGCTGAAGATCAAGACGACCGTAGTTCGGACATGTTCAACGAATTACTCCGATAAATATTTTGTAATTTATAATTAGATTTTGTAAAAACATTTTTATATTATATTTTAATTTTTTTTATTTTATTTTTAATTAATTCATTTCATAATTTTATTAAAATACAAAAATTTAATTTAATAATTTTAATAGAAAAACTAAAACAAATATTAGTCCCTAAACAGTTGGCAAGAATTATAAAAAATGGTCCCTAATTAGTTGTAAAGCATTCATCCTTAAGTAGTTGTAAATATTTTCGTCTTTAAATAGTTGTAAAATTTTTGTCTTTAGGTAGTTGTAAATGGTTTCGACTCTAATTCATTGTAACACTATTCGACTCTAAATAGTTGTAAACTATATGTTGTAAGTTACTTGCTAAATTTACAACTAACTTACAACGTTTGTTTTGGCATCGACTTTACAACGCCTGTTTTATCATACGACTTTTTTACAACATCAGTTTTACGACGTTTTAACAACAAAAATAAGTAGATGTTAATGTTTACAACGTTTTTAGAACTCTTTTTGGCTTAAGACGTGCAAGACACGACTAAACACGTGGCGTCCCTAATGCGTTGTAAAGTCCCTTACCAACGCATTAGGGACGAAATTAGGAGTTGTAAGAGACATGTTCCCTTGTAGTGCATGTTCAATAAAGTCATGTAAAATAAAATATACGACCTATATATATATAGATTTTTCTCATCTAGTTGTATTTCATTTAAATTCTTGGAAAAAAATAGTGCGCTTCAAATCAAAATCAAGAAATAGAATGATGCATAAAACAAATTAATAACCCTAAAGTAAGCATAAAACAAAAGAGTGTTTATGTTTTGTTGCGTCTAAATAGTAAGTAGAATGCGCAAACGTTTATGTTTTGTTGCGTCTAATCAGTTTTTCGGTGTTTAAAAAATTGGTCAAGGCGTCGTCTAGGCAGATTTAGTATGTTCTGTAATTTGGTGATTTTAGTGATAGTTAGCCGATTCAAGCGTTGATTAGTTGATTTAGATGGTCTTTATTTTAAAAAATTCCAAAACGTTTTTTTGTCAACCAAAGATATCATTATTTGATCCAAAGACTACAAAATCAGGAACTATAAGTTGATTCTCTAATACAACGAGTTAGAGTATCAGCTTCATGATTCAAGGTTCGAGGAATTATATGTAAAGAACATAAATGGAAAAACTCTTTAATCTTGTAAAGTTTTCTAGGTAGGGAGCAAAGGCTACCTAGAAAAAAATATTCAAAATATCGGAACGATCTATTACATCTCTATTTCAAGACAATCCATGGAAATTAAGCATTCAATAGCCTAAAGCACCGCTTCAACTTCTACATGAAAAGGAGAAAGACTGCGTCTGATAGCCAATGCGCCAAAGGATGAACCATCCAACGAATCAAGGAACCAAAACCATCCAATTCCTAAGCGGAGATATGATGGTTTCCAAGATCCATCAACGAAAAATTGATATCCCGTGAATCTTAGAATTGAAGTGGAGGGATAAGATACCTCAGACCATCTAGAATCAAATGACAAGGTCCCAAGTTTAACTTGTGATAGAATCTGGGATTTAGCAGAAAACCATTCGTTAGCTTTAGTTTCTGCTAATTGAATTATTGATCTTGGATCATAATTAATATTAGACAATGCTTTTTCGTTTCATCATTTCCATAAATTTCATATGATTCATGGAAAACTCTAAGTCTGAACATTTTGAGGTATTCTCCAAAACATATAATCTAGATTTGACCATATTAATGAACTTGGAAAATTTTGCATGTTTAAAGAATATTCGATAAAGCTCATGTCTGTAATGCATGCGTACATTGAAAGAGGACATGGTTAATCGATTTCCCATCAGCTCCACACATACTATAGAATCTATCATATTTGATACCTCTAAGACTAAAATTATCCTTAACTTCATCACAACCAGAAATTGATTGTCAAATGAAGTTCTTAATTTTTGACGGACATCTCAAATTTCAGGACTGAGGAAGATAACTATTCTGAATGGGCAACATAACTTACCAATTCTCTCCAAGCCAAATATAAAGTTGGCTTTATCAATGGCTATATCATAAAATCATTGACGGAACCAAACCTTTCTCCATGGACAACAACCAATTCTATGATCATTGGGTGGATAAGAACATCTATTGATCTTGTTTTGCGTTCTACTGTCTATCATGTACCTGATGTTTTAAACTCTAAGAAGCAATTCAGATGCAATTTTATGTCAGAACAACGTTCATGAGCATCTACTTGAGGATACATTCACAAAGTGCAAACAAAACGGTAAACCAATTCTAGAATACTATGGTAGGTTATCAAAACTCTGGGAGGAAGTTCAAAATCTCAAATCAACTTAACCATGTATATGTACTGCGGATAATGACATTAAACGATAGAGAGAGGAAGTATGAGTCCATAAATTTCTTTTTGGACTTGATGATTTTTTCTCTAGTGGACGTGGTCGAGGAGGTCGTAATTTTGGTCTTAGAAATTATGGTCGTGGCCGTGCTAATATGTCTTCGACTTCCCCAACGCCTACTACACTACCTACTTTAGAGCAAATTGTTACTTTGATCAACTTGCACCAGAACAAACAAACTATTGTCTCCTCTGATCGTGTGTATGGTAATCTTAAAATGAGTGATGTTATACTTGATACTGGAGCATCTCAGCATATGACAATGAATAAGGCTCTTTTGCAAAATCTAGCTGTAATTCTTCCTTCGCCTGTTACTTTCCTTAATGGCCATGCTTCTTATGCTACTCATCGTGGAACCATGTCACTTTGCACAACCTATACGCTTTGTGATATGCTTTATGTTCTGGATTTCAATTGCACTTTGATCTCTATTCATAAACTTCTAAAACAAACTGGATGTATTGCCATATTTACAAATACTTTGTGTATTTTGTAAGACCATCTAACGATGAGCTTGATTGGTAATTCATCTTCTAAAGTTAGTAATTCTTTAAATTATATTAATAAGTCAGATGTAGATTCTGAACATCCTTGTTTTTGTGGTATTTGTTTAAAAGCAAAACAGACTCGGATTTATGTATTTCTTGAGAGTTTAATAAAGCTTCTACGCCATTTGAGTTAATTCATTGTGATGTATCTGGTTTTCATCGTATGTTTTCAACGTTTAGTGTTGTCTACTTTCTAACAGTTGATGATTTTTGTAGAGGAGTTTGGATGTTCCTAATGCTTGATAAATCCAAAGTTGCTCAAATACTTAAGAACTTTTTTTAATTCGTTAGTGTCCAACAATATACGTACGCTCGGACAATGGAACATATTTTCTTGTGTTGTCTCGCTATTTTTGCGAGAATGGTATCCATCACCAAACCTCATGTGTTGAAACACCATAACAAAATGAGAGAGTGGCGCATAAACATCATCATATTCTGAATGTTGCTCGTTTGTGTGTCTTTCAAGGCAATCCACCAGTTTGTTTTTAAGGAGAAAGTATCCTGACCGCTACCTATATTATCAATCGGACACCTACTCCAAATCTAGATGGTGAAACGCCATATAAACTTCTTCATGCGCTGCACCATCTTATGATTTCTTTTGCGTGTTTAGGTCCTTATGTCATGCATATCGACGCTCACGGGATAAAGATAAATTTGGAGATAGGAATCGACGTTGTATTTTCTTTGGATATTCTCGCGGTAAAAAGACTTGGCATATATATGATATTGAATGTAATGTGTTCTTTTCACGTCGTGATGTTGTTTTTGTGGAGAATGTATTTCCAGGATTAAATGGCACTACAACTCAGTCACCCAGGGGCCCACCAACTCGTGCGGATGGGTCACATGGTAGGTGTGTTGGTATTAATGGATCATCTCCAACACCTCCGCCAGCGCAAACTACAACACCACATACAGTTTGAGCTGAACTTGTTTCATCTAACAATCCATTGCTACTATCTTCTCCACAAGTCTAATACACGCTTCCATCAACACCGCTTGTGGTATCTACTGTCTCTGTTGAAAAATATGCATTAGCAACATCACCTACCTCAGCTACTTCTTCAAATTTAACAGAGTTGTTGGGCAGACCTCAGAGAGAATGAAAGTCGTATGTTCTCATAAGAAATTATGTCACTAGTACTGCTATGTTGTCTACTAAACCCTCTTTCGTTCTGTATTATAAGTCACATACTCTTCTATGGTCTCAGGTAACATCATTTACTCTATAAGAAATTATGTTTCTAATAAGTCTTATATATTCTTCTAGCCATAAATATTTCTTGGCAACACTTACATCTTCTCGTGAACCTGCAAATTACAAAGAAGCAAGTATAGATAAAGTATGCTGCGATTTTATGGGAAATGAACGCTCCTCCTTACTCATCAACAAAACGTGGATTGAGACTACTTTACCCCAAGGAAAAAAAGCCATTGGATGTAAATGGGCATCGAATCAAATACAATTCCAATGGAACTATTTCTCGCTACAAGTCTCGTTTGGTAGCACTTGGCAATCGTCAACAAGAGGGCATTGATTAGAAGAATACTTTATTGCTAAATCTTATACACTCCAAACTTGACGTGGAAGCTACAAAGCAATGAGAGGTATACCAAATGGGTGTACAAAATGCATTCTTACACAATGATCTTGATGAAGAATTGTATATGAGCGTTCTCCTATTTATGAAAGTTTTGATCCAACAATGGTGTGTTTTATTAAAGAAATCACTTTACAGGTTGAAGCAAGCACATTCTTGTTGGTTTTCTAAACTCAGTACAGCTCTAACACACTATGAGTTTGTTCAAAGCACAACAGACTCCTTTCACTTCTTTTACATGAGAGATAACATAAATCTCCACATTCTAATTTATGTCAATGATTTTGTTGTTGCATGCAAAGACTTGTCAATGTTACAACGATTTAAGAACTATCTAAGTGAATGTTTCAAGATGAAAGATTTGGGGAAGTTGAAATATTTTTTGGGTATTGAAGTGGCATGACATGCTGATGGATTCTTCTTTCCCAATGGAAATACACACTTGACATAATAACCGCAATTGGTTTACTTACTGCAAAGCCCTCAATGATTCCAATTGAACCGAATCACAAGCTTTCTACTACTTTTCGTTTATTGTCTCTGATCCTTAAGCCTACGATTGTCTAGTTAGACGCTTAATCCACTTATCCTTCACTTGACCAGAAATTTCCTACACGGTACACATGCTCTCATAGTTTATGCAAACACCAGTAGAAGAGCATTGGAATGACGCCTTGAAAACAGTCAGTTATAACAAAGGATGTCCTAGTTAAAGTATTTTACTTCGTTATGATTAGTGTGCTTGTACGCTTACTCGACATTCTCTCAATGCTTATGTTATCTTGCTTGGTAATTCTCCAATTTCTTGGAAGACTAAGAAGCAGAAAATGGTCTCAATGTTTTCTGTCGAATTTGAGTACAAATCAAGGGCATATACCCTCAAAGAAATGAAGTGGCTGAAGGAAATTTGATCTACGTTTGGTGTTTATCATGACGAACCAATGACTTTGTTTTGTGACAGTAAATCCGCAATTCATATTGCAGCAAATCCGCAGTTTATATTGCAGCAAACCCAGTTTTTTATGAGTGCACCAAACGCATCGAGAAAAATTATCACTTTTTTCGAAATATTGTGAATTCGCTAATGATCACGGAAAATATTTGTACTAAAGACAACCTGCAGATCTTTTTACAAAAGTCTTACATATACCATAGTTTATCTACTATTGTCAAAATTGGGGACTCAACATATCTTACCACCAATTTGAGGGGATATTGAGATAGGTATGTAAATCTAGCTTATATTAGGAATATTCAATATCTAATTGGGTTTTAAGTTAAGTTACTCTTGTATATATATACCTTATTTCTTAATGAATAAAGTACCTTTTCCCAAACTCTACATATAACTATAAAATTTCATAGGTTATGTCAAAATGACAATGGAGTTCATATGTATTAATTTCCGAAATTAGAGGGTCAGTGATCGGGACCCCAAAAGAAATTTAGAGTTGGTTAGCCTAAAAATGGTTGTGGTTCATCCCATCATGATGCACTCGTAGTTGAATGTGACTAGGCAATGAGTGTTTTTGTTAAAAGAAATTGAGCTATTCATTATTATTCTATTATATTAGATTAGTCAACATCTTAATCACAGATGGATCCAATTTTAAAAATTCAGAATATCCACTACAAAAATGTAAAAGTGGTCGATAAAATATTAATGTGAATTACACTATCAGTTTAGACGCCTCAACAAACCACTCGAGAGAATTTTTTGTATTTGAACGAAAACTTAAGCCAACCAAATATAACTCAATGTCCGGATTGGACATCATTGTTGGTTGAGAGAATTGGTGCATAATTGTCAAAAAGCTATTGAAGGAAGTTGTTGACTCATTGACCTCTCTTATTACACTCCAACTACAATGTTCACTCAATCCTTTAACTATTTGTCTCTTTTTTTATTCACATTCCTAATTTATCTATTGATTAACATTTTCGTTTTTTCAGTTCATATTTTATTCTATTACATAGCTACTAGTTACATCTCAAACATGACATAAACTCGATTTAAACAGAACAAGGTCTTTTATAAAGAGAAAAAACAAGTACCCACATATTGATCTGGAAAGCAAAAACAAATCATAGTTACTCAAAACTATACATTATTGTATTTTTAATGTTCATGCTGAACCATATATCATAATCATTATTATTGTTTTTTTGATAACTCATAATCAATATAATTGTTACTTTTTGAGTTCATAATCATTCATTATTGACAATAATGACACCAATACTTTTAATGATATAGATCTTACACTAAAAATTATATATACGCACGGATACATCACATTTATAAAAAAAATTAGGGTATAGTAACCATAAAGTATATATAACCATACATTCATGACTATAACAATATCATATAAGGCAATGCAATTTTTAAAGTCATACTCGGGTGTGAAGTTGCTACATATGTGACATTTCACCATATTCAATTTTTAAGTGGTATAATTCAATAGACCTAAACCAGAATAATTTGTTAACAAAAATTTCGATGTTTTATTAAGTAGGAAACAGTTTGATAAATATCGAAATATTTTGAATCTCAAAAATAAAATGGTCCAGTTTACAAAGAAATCAGTTCGTTCATCCCTTGTAAACCACTTAAACATTTGAGAAGGATATTCAAACCTTGCTACAAACAGTTAATTGATATAGCCCACATAATACAAACACCGCATAAACTTCTTACAATTTTATAATAATACAAATATCTAAAGGTATGACAAAAAAAACAAAATAACTTGTAGCTTACGATTAGCTCCAAAAATACCTATCTGATTATTATATCTAGCCGTTTAAACTTTAAACTATCGCCAGAAAATAATTGGAGTTAAATTTTTATTGTTATGCATTTAATATTTTTTCTAAATTGACAGTTTGAAAAATCTCATGGACTTGAGTTGTATCTTCTGTTGTTTTCCTGTTGTTCCTTAGTCTAATTTCAACTCTTGGTCTCAGATTCCCATTTCTTCTGTCTTTTTATATTATTATCAAAATAATATTCCATGGATTCTCTATAATATATTTAAAAATCATACAATGATAATGTAGGTAAAACTTAAAGGGAACGAACACGAGAACATTCATGCATATGGTTTATACACAGTACACATTTTTTTCCCTCCAATCAGTTATTTCTTTTAAGGAAATATGTTACTATTGTATCTTAGATTAGGAAAATTGTAACCAAATAATTGCGGTCTAGTGGGTGAAAGTATAAGATCGAAACACTGGAATTGGTTGATTCCAGAATTCGATTCACCCATTTTAAATTGCATGGCTCAGATGTTTTACATGGAGATCAAACAAACCACATTATTCCAGAACCAATTAAACCATATATTCTAAATACATGAGTTATCAAAAAATATTTTTTGGGGAGAATTGCTCAATTTGAAAAATGTCAAATATTATTTTGGAAACAACTTGCAACTTGAGATCAAAGATAGTATACAAATAAAGATAAATTGTAGGTTGCCTTGAATATCAAGTTATTACTATATTCAAATATTATCACTTGAAATATTCAACTACATACAAGTAAAATTGAATTCATGTATTTAGTTTTGATTTTATGAAAATAAACATATAATAAAATTTTCACTTTTTTTATCGACAATTATATTGAAAAATTTTGAATTTCAAATATCTGATTATTAGTTAAAACACATCTAACTACCAAATTAAAAGAAATGTGGGTTCTTGTTATTTTTATGAGAAGAAATAGAAAAATAAACTTTTTTTATTCTGAAATTATGACTTATTTTCCAAATTTGCCAAAGCTAAAAGAAACGTGGGACCAATGGAAAACTTGGTTGACTTTTGGAAGGACAACAAAACAGACAAAAGAAGAAAGGCACTCTCCATCATTCTATCAATGTCCATGCCTAAGTATATAGAGACCTTAGGCAAATTATAAAATACTATTTACTAAATTTTATTTATATTATTTATATGAATTTACACATTAACAAAAACATTACATAATTTGTATAAAATATAATTTAAAACATTATAAATACTCTAGCAATTTTTAAATATGATTTTAGTTAATTTAAATATATAAGAAAAGTAATTTAGTATAGTGTATACTAATATATAATATTTAGTATAACAAGAACTTTTAATGATTTATATGTTTTTATATTAAGATTTTTAAAAAAATATCATGAACCCTGAAATTTAACCATCTAATATGCTTATAGTTGTAAAATTTTTATAAATAATTTTTTTCTCAATAAATAACCATTGGATTTGAACTCACCATTTCATGTCTAGTAAAATTAGGGGTAAGTCAACTGCACCTATTTTTGGCAGATCAAATTTATTTTAACTAATTTATATAAAAATATGGCCTTTAAACTTAAAATACTATTGGGGGTCTAGGATAAATATTCTTTTTGATACATGAGAGATGCGGTTCTGTCAATGCCTATGGAGAAATGTTGTGTCTGAAATGAATCTGTTAAATTAGCCAACTTGTTCTTTGGATTCTGCCATATTTTCTCCATCCTTTCCTTCCTCATCGCTGACGTTTTTCCTATCTCTTTTCGCTTTTATGAAATCAAACTAATAGTATTACATTCGAGATTTCTAAACAAAAAATCTACCATTTTTGTAGGGAATAGTCATGATTCCTATTCGACTCTATTATTGTCGTTGGTTGCTCTAATATGACGAGTGCATGACCTACTAACCCTCAAATCAATTGAAGACATGGAGCTGTTAATCTTTGACTGTTGTATGTGTTGATTAAGAGAGTAGTGCATGATCTAGATAAGATCGCAGTTCGAGATGCAATAATTTTGCATAATGCAAGGTTTTTAGAAACTCCAAGACATTGCAGATTGAAAGTGTATAGTCTCTTACGTTCCATTGTCCAACAAACCTAGGTAATCTTATTAGTAAATCTAAAGTTTAAGGGCTAGTTTCGGACCACGACCAGCTAGTTTATAATAATATCGTCTGAGAGCTTGTGTTTGTAATGATGCTTGCTTTTTCTATATTGTTTTTTAATTTTCTTTGGTCGTGAGTTTGTTGGTTTTGTAGATAGTATTATATATATACTTTTCTATAAATATTCATTAAGCTATTCATTTTCTTTATTATTATCCATCAGAAATCCAAAAAATTGTGTAAAATCGTAACACTTTTACCCAAAAAAATAACCTAGGTAGTCTTTTTTTTTTCTTCTTCTAACAAAGAGTATTTTTCGAAAAAATCAATAGTTTCTAATACTTCTCTAGAATTCCAAAAAATTAGGCTATGTTCTTTATTCTGTTGCTGAGCAACCAAAATTAATGAATTAAGAAAAAAGAAAATAAACAGCAGAAAAAGCAATATTAATCGCAACGACTACAAACACGGTAGTTGCCGGTGAAAATTATAACGACCGTCAAAACGAACACAGCGACTATGTTTACCGTGTATCTTATATACTTTTCACATATCTAGATTAAAGTCAATTCTATTATTCAGCCGGTTAAACTCTTAGTCGACCATATCGATCTAATCAAATATTTATACCGATCATAGTGGTTATTATTTTGATTTCAATAGTTTTACACCATTTATTATATAATGCAAACGGCGGTGAATGGCGGTCATGGCTTCCTCAGCATCGCCGGGGATGTGACGAGCTCTTATTTTTGACGGAGGTGCTTTCGTCTTCTTTTCTTCTATGGTGGATCTTCTTCGGGTTCTCTGGTGGTATCTCGATGGCGACGAGCTTCCTTGAGGTGGCTAGAGATGGTGGCGTGGTCTCAGATCTATGACAAGTAAAGTTGGGTTCTCTCCTTGTTGTCCCCGTGCTCATTTAGATACAACATGTTATGTGTGTTTTGGTTAGCTTACCAAGGATTTATACTTTGGTTTAAATAAGTCATGAACCAGATTAGATTGTTAGAATCTTGGTTATGTTTGTCCTGAGTTGAATTCTTTGGTTCCTTCTCCGGTTTGATATGTGGATGTGCTCTTCCGGGTATGGTCTTCACCGCGTTGAGGATGGTTCGATTCCTATCTTTACTCTTCGACCTGATCGATGTTGGATCATTTTCTAGATTCTAATCAAGGCATCAAAAATGGTCGACTTTGCTTCTTCCGGAAATACTTTTGGTTTAAATGAATTCTCATGTCCTTAAAACTAAATATCTTGCATATAATTTATCAACATGTTTAGTGTTTCAATATACGACGTAACAAATTAACTGATTCAAGAATACGATGGTACGATAATGTGAAAGACAAAAAACTAATAAATACACAAAAGAGACAAAAGCGTAATTAATTTTATCAGCAGCAACAAAACAAAGATTATTAAGGCTGGTTATGGGAGTATCCTCACAAATATCCAAACAAAAATTATAAATGGACCATCATTATTTTGTCTTCCAGTTGACACAATTCACAGCTCACTTTTTTTTTGTTTCTTTTCCTTTCTGTAGAAGAATATATCATTGTTTCTATTTTTTATCAAAACATTAGGATGTGAAAAAAACTTTTTGATACTAGGTCTTGAATTTAAATTCAAACTAGTATACAAATTGTTATGAACAACTATATGAACAACTATCTACGAGTAAAGTAATATGGTATTGTGTTTTGCAAATTTAATCTTCTAATTATCGATAAAGCTACAACACAAATAAAATGTTATCCATAGCAAAATCTACATAACCCTATTATTAAATATCTAGTTTTGACAATGTTTAACTTATATCTTACGCCCTAAATTGTATTATAGTGAGGTTATTTAATCATCTCAAATTAAAAAATTTGGAAAAAAAAGTAAAGACAACTTTTTAACCATCTCGACTCATATATTTACTCAAATATTTAGTTCAACATATAAATTCAAATCAGATATAGTATTTTAAAATATGTTTTAAGATATATAATATGATTATATCTATGAGATTCAATTATTATTTTTAACTCATATTTATTTAGTTCTTAGATTTGTTTTAATATTTTTAAATATTATTTTCGAGACATTGCTTTAAAGGCTCAAAATTTGAACCAAAATCAATCCAAAATTATAGGAACCGTACCCGGCAAAATACTTCATTGGATCCTGAATCTATGTATTTTAAAAGCCGAACCCAAACTCGAACTATAACCATATCAAGAACCAAATTCTAGAGTTTTTATTAAATCTTTTTCTATTCTGATTTTGTATATAAAATACTTGAACCCGAATTCGATCTATACCGAACTAAATTTTATCCGAAAATAAAATATCTGAATAAGTCTCAAACTAAAATAACCAAAATACTAAATTAGATTAAATAAACCAGAAAATACTACATAAATCTATCTACCCATAAAATCATAACATTAACTAGAACCAAATCAATAACCAAATTTGTAACTGATAATTTTTTTATTAAATTTTAGTTTGTTTAGAATTTTTCTATCAAATATTTATTAATTTTGAATTTTTATAATAAATTTGTAATAAAACCATCTTAAGCCTATTTCTTAAAATTGTTATGAATTATAAGTTAGTTTTTATCTTAAAGTTTAAGACACGTTCAAAACTAAAAATATCACATGCTTTAATATAAAAGATATATATATATATATATATTATTTTCTTATAAGCGTGACCTAAATACATACATACCA